>JAVYIG010004650.1:0-155813 GCA_035222895.1 Strongylocentrotus droebachiensis
AGTCTCGAGCATCCTCTTTTATTTAGACCAACCTTACTGCTTCCTTTCTTCACCATGTAACCCTTCCATGAAATCTTCAGTCTTCCTATCCCTCTTAATCATGCTGTACAAGACAAAAGCCTAATGCAAGTGAACAATCTAATCCTGGTGCTACGATCAAGCTCTGTGGAAGTACAGTTTTAAAGGTTTTTAAAATAGAATGGTAGATTTTTAATAAAGAGTTTAAACCAGCTTGCAGCTTGAACTGTTTCACATAAAAAAGGTCATATTACCAGCTTACAACTATAAAGCTGGTAGAAGGAAAGCATTATTAGGCTGTAGGCCATTTTTCTTTTTCAGCTCTATCGCTGGTTAATTTTTAACTGGTAATCATCTACTGGTTTTCAACTGTTTAAATCAACTGGTAATATCATCTGGTCTCAAATGTCATCTGGTCCCAGTTGGTGGTGTTTCAATTTCCATATTAAAAACTAGTTGAATATACTGGTTTTAACAGGTACCAGATGACCAGTTAGATACTGGATTCAATTTGTACCAGTTGAATAATCTACTGGTTCCAGTTAAACAGGTATTATACTGGTCCAAGTTCAGACTTGTATTTTCTACTGGTTCTCTACTGGTTCCCAACTGGTACCAGTTGAGACCTGTAATCTACTGGTCCCAGTAACAACTGGTATTCTATTTGATCGTGACTTTAAACTAGTAATGCTACTGGTTTCATAATTGTATCAACTGGTCTCAACTGGTACCAGTCGAGACCAGTTTAAACCAGTAGATACCAGTTGGAAATCCTTACTGGTTTCAACTGATATCAACTAGAATTTTCAGACTCACTTTGCCTTGATGCCATCGAACATGCCTGTCTTGATGTAGAAGGGGCACACCACGGTGCATTTTACCCCCGTCTTGCCGGAGTACTGCAGCTCATGGTAGAGAGCATCGTCCAGTCCGACAGCGGCAAACTTACTGGCGCAGTAGTCCACCAGCCCGCTCACGCCAAGGTGGCCAGCCAGAGAAGCGATGGTGACGATGTGACCGTGGTTCTTCTCCAACATGTGGGGCATGAAGGCTTTCAGCGTCTGACAAATGATATTAAATATATATAGTCAAACCTGCTTTAGTGACCACCTGCCTACAAAGGCCACATTTGTTGTTTCCTTTGAACATGGTATCTCATTGAATCATGTAGTAAAGGAACCTGTCTACAAAGGCCACTTTTTGTGTTTACCTTGGGTGGTCGCTATAGACAGGTTTGACTGTATTTACAACTATATGGATAATGATATGCATTTCTGTAGTGCAGCTAAAAAGAAATATATTCCACTGCACTTGTAACAAAGGATAAGAGTAGAACCCAGTTTTAGCCAAGCTTCCATGACGAGACACTATTAAGCACCAAACAAATTCACACTGGGTACCCATTTACTCCGCCTGGGCGGAGAGAAGCAAATGTAGATTAATTACTATTGTAACCAAAGAGATTCGATCATACACAGTATGTCCTCCGTAGGAGGACTAGAGGGCCAACTAAAATCGTGACCTTTGACATTCCATAGGTTTTGCATTGGATGCATTATGGGGGTTTTGTCCGATTTGAACGACGGTTTTGGAGGGTCAATGAATATTCATGAGCAATGACGTAAAAAATACGCCAACTACTGTTTGTTGATTGGCCATCGACAAAATGTTTTATGTATTAGGTCATGCATAAAACATTTTTTGCATTCCCAGAATTCCCTACGATTTGACCACGAAAATGGCGGTTGTATGAACTGCAACTTTCAAGTTATTCAATTACGAACAATGAAACATTTTTCTTTTAAGTGAATTTCTATTATAATAGAAGTTTGTCAAGTACATCTCAGTGAAGCAGAAAATCTTCAGGCGAACATTGACATCGAAGTGATACCCTATGATATCAAGAAAAGTAAGTAAAGATCCATTTTGTGTGAAGGTCTCTGAAATGATTGTGATGTGTTCGTCATTGCAGTGAGGGGCTCTCCGCATTGTCACAACGTATTACCCGGTTACCCCCCTACCCCATCCTCTTTTCTTTCTTCTGACCAAAGAATATTAACTGATTGAATGAACTCTAATATAAGTCATCGACGGTAATATTTTTAGAAACAATCAGGATTTTACCGTAGGTTATTTCATTAGAGCACATCTCATAATTTTAAGTTCAGTTCATAGCTTGATTACCGATAGTAATCGGTCGTAGATGTGGACCTGTTGTTGACTGCGCAAATGGCTCATTGCTAGTCCAAGCCGACGAGATCTCGTCGAGCGGTTTATGATTTTCAATTCGCCGGTGCTAGCCGGCTGTAACACTCCACCAAGAAGCGACTGCGTTTCCGAGCTGGCGTGGCTATAACTTTACAGTGTGTTACTTAAAAGCCTAGACCTCTAGGCTAGTATAGCATAGTCTAGCCTGAATGTTTCTGTCTCTTTCGTTCGTTAGCCTCTGATTTGGGTAGGGTCGGCTCCTCTCTTTAGCCGACCCTACCCAAATCAGAGGCTAACGAACGAAAGAGACGGAAAAATTCGGGCTAAGGCTAAGCAGAGCCTAGGCTAGGCTAGGTCTACCGTCTAGTCTAGAACTAGCACTTAACTAAGTATAAACAGCATTTAACCCCGCATCTACTAGATCTAGGGCTAGATTCTAGGCCTAGGCCTAGATCTAATGCATTCTAATAAAAAAAAGACTAAATAAATGCCTGGTTTAGGTGGGTCAACAATGTGGAAGTTATGGAGGGGGGGGGGGGGGGGGGGGGTGCACAATCATTCTGTGCCCCCTTATTCAGATGTGGCATAGACCTCTAGGGACGGGTCTAGATCTAGGTCTAAAGCCCCCTAGTAGGGTCTACTAATAATATCAAAAATGGGCAATTAGATCTAGATCTATAGCTTGTGTTATGCCATATAGCCTAGCAAAGACTTCCATAGCCATGGGTCTAGGCTCGTTTTGCTCCACTACTAGACTAGTCCTGTGCATGTGTCATTATTGTGATCCAGGTCCAGATTCAGCTTAGACTAGTTTGAATGTAGATCTAGGCTAGATCTACCAACAACAACAAAAACAAAACAAAAAGGTATCTCCCCCCCCCCCCTCCCACTTCCCCTGATTTCGCTCTTAGTTATGTCATTGTGCCTTGTTTGAAATAATTGGTTTATTTTCAGGATTTTATGCCACCCCTTTTATGTTGGTGAGAATTCTGGATCCAACCCTACATAGACATGGATATTTCTTTCTCTAAAGGACATGAACAAAGTTATAAACTGATAACTAATGCATGCATTTGATACTAGCAGGAACCTTACTAAGTTTCTGTTTTCTTTTAATTGTAGATCCTATGGAACAAAGAAGCAGATAATGATCACAGAAGTGCAACAAAGAGCACCAGGACCTGATCATCAAATGTTATGGTGTAGATCTAATCAGGAACAAGACACCTAAGTTGAACTCTGGCAAGGTATTTTTGTATGAAGTTCGAAAATATTCAGGCTGTATAATCTAAGCCCATGCGAACATCGCACTCGACTTGGACTATATACAAAGATTTGGGGAACTGTCATCTTGTGTTGCATTATATCTTGTAATTCTCATTTATTCTCTAGCTGTATTTAGGTGACAAACTATGGTGTTGCTACAGTTTATTTCTCTCAGCATATTAAAAGGCATACTCAAAGGCATTTTTTCCTAAATATTACATTATATCTAACAAACTTTTGTTCACAAAAGTCTAGCAAATAATGACTTAAAATAAATTGGAAATTACTTTTAAAATAATTGGAAATACATCTAAACCTTTACTCTTCTCTTTAAAAAAGGCCCTATCACTCAGATAGACATACGTTTATCATTTTTTAGTAAAATTAAACTGCAAGACCTAAACAAAAGTGGGGAGGTACTATTTTTGAAAATCCAATATAATGCAGCAGTTTTAATCTTATTTGATTTCTCTCTTTTTGTTTTGATTATTCAGGTTGTCCAGAAGGTTTGATACCCAGGCTTCTTTTGTACAAGTCCCTAGTCCACCCTCATCTTGAGAACTGTTCCGGTGTCTGGGATCCCTACAACATCTCAGATGTCCAGGACGCTTCTTCACAATGGGGACCACAAGAGAAGCAGCAGTTTGACTGAGATGATCAGCACCTTTTAGTTGCCTACTATATCTACAACTACAAGGCACTCTGCAAGAAGACTGGGAATGGTGCGCAAGATAGTCAATGGTCTCTCCGCTCTTCCTTGAAAATTTTCCTACTGCACTACTTATAGCTATTTGCGCCCTCTATATAGCAAACAATGCCTAATAATCTGTGCCTGTTGGTCCCCCATGATCCTCTTTTTCTTATATTAATTGAGAGCTGATTTGATGAAATAACCACCTGTCAGTGACCTTGCAGGGTGGTCTTATCCCCCTGGCCAAACTAGTACAGACGAGCTTTAACAAATCACGAGCAGGAAGAACCATGGCATGACCTTCCAGTTGCACCAAGCCAGAAGCGACATAGGTAGGCAAGTTTGCATTTGCCCAACACTCTGTCCCAAAGTTAATGGAACTGACTTCCAGCAAATATAGTGCATGCTGACAGTCCAGAGAACTGCCAGGGACTACTTCTGAGGCATCTACTCTCCTTATCCCACTTAGAAACAATCTGTCTTCCTCACACCACTTGTAATCTTTAGTATTAGTTCATCTTCGTGATAGGCTACAACGCCTTTTGAAGATTACCAGAAGAAGAAGAAGAAAGATATATCGAGGATCATGAAAGTAATCATTTGTTCTTTTAAATGCGTGTACATGTAACATAGTTTTTTGATATTTAATCTTAAGTCAAGTTCTGACAACAATATGAGGGATATGCTGAACTGGATAGTAAATTGAAGGGGGGGGGGGGGATAAAATGATGTAGTTCAATAGTAAGACTGTATTAATATAATTAATATTAATAATAATAACAATATTAAAAATAGTAACAATAATGATAATGATCATGATAATAGCAGTAATAATAATGATAATACAGGTAGTGGTAAAAACAACAATAATAATGTCCAATGTTAGATAAAGTACTCATAAAACTCAGTATATACCTGTGCTTTACATAATAAAATAGCATGTTGATATTATTGAATATTTTTTTCTTCAAAATCTACAGTAAATTTTTACAACTGAAAGATTTGAATTCAAGAGACAGCATCCCCCCCCATCCATTTTTCATCCTTTTGTTGATGTCATGTTGGATTTAAAAAGACTTTATAGAAACAAAATATGTTGATAAATGAGTTCATAAATGTTAATAAATCAGTTAATACTGCTGAATTCTGTTCTTTTCATTTTCTTATTTTGTGAAATATATGTGATGATGTAGGCACTAGCTCTGTAATGATAATGCTGTATGACTGAGGTGAGATGGGGGCTGATGCAGTCTTGTGTAGAATTGAGTATGGTGTTCGACCTTTTGATGTTTGTTTATATCTGGCATCAGCGAGATAGATTTAACCATCTTTCCTAATGAGAGAGAAAGCGGAAATGTAACAAGAGAGTGGGCAAGACTAATGAATAAATGCAGTATAAAAAAATGGTTTACAATAAAGATGAGGGGGGGGGGGGGGTTAAATAAAGAATAAGTCGATGCCGAAATGATGAAAGCATAGGTAATTGGGGTAATAGAGCCTATGGAAATGTCACTATTAGAAGGGGTCCCTGTATTGAAAATGTTACTGTTAGGGGGGGGGGGGGGGATTAAAAAAAATCAGTGGCGACGAATGCAAGAATGAAAAGAACGAGACAAAATTGAAATTTCATTGGGGATGGGGCACAATATGAAGATCATTGAAGTCGAGGTGAGAATGATTCATTAATTGGACACTAAAAATATGAAAATATCACTTGTTAAGTGGGCTAAATGATCAGTGCAATTTGTCTGATTTAAAAAATATTTAAGTTAATAAACGAACAAAAAAAAGAGGTAAAAAATGAACTGAGTGAAATGGGGTCATTATTTTTGCCTTTTAACTGAACTGAATTTTTTAAAATGTACTTTCCATCCTGGTGACAGTGAAGTTTGTGGCCCCAACTAAGTCAACCATTTAAAAGACTTCCCCCCCCCCCTCCCCACACACCTCCCCAACTCTGACCTTTGTTTTACATTTATCCGGCCCAATTAGGATTCTGTCGATATAGTAACGCATGCGCATTGTCTTTTTTTCATTGCGATAATATGCTAATAAGTGGAAAAGAGCTCATGAATATTCAAAATTTTAATTTAAATATTTTGCGCGCTGCGCTCAGTCCAAAATCCCCATTTCGCTGGTGCACTAAAAATTTGTCGTCTTCATAGGCTAATACACGATAAATGGAAGCAGTGTGCACTTTTGACCCTCCAAAATCTCCCCATGGCTAGACGGATGCAGAAGCGGAGTTGCACCCCCCTGATTGTAACAGTTACATGTATATGTCACAACTCTCTCAGTATGCTACGGGAGAGAGATTTACCCAGAAATGAGTATTGATGTTGAAATCCACGATAAACCCGACTATTGTATTCACGCAAACATGTACGTGCATGTCATAACTATACCTCTCAATATGCTTTGGGAGAGAGGGGAGACAAACATATAGAATCACTGGGAGAGCATTAATTTACCCAGAAGTGAGCATTGATGTTGAGATCCATGGTTTTCTTGATGAGGCTATCTGGACACTGGAGCAACTTTTTCCCCGAAACGATGCCTGCGTTGTTGATGAGGATAGTCACATGACCGATATCTTCCCTCACTTTGTCAGCGGTCCTGTAGACGGCCTCGTTGTCACAGCAGTCCACCACGTAGCTGTAGGCTTTGCCCCCTGCTTCTCTGTAAGGCAGTAAAAAAGACAAAGAAATCAGTGAGGCAATAGGTGACTGCCAAAAAAGGCTACTACATTGTATTTGCATATATGTAACATATATTCAGTACTCATTATTTTACAATAATGCTCTAGATACTGTCCTTGCACTTCCCAAAGGTAAACAATATTTTGCCATGGACGTGAGAAACAAAATCATGAGAGGTAAATTAAAATAGGTATTGTAATTACTGAATGTTTACTTGCACTTACATGAAATAGACGAGTTATATTCAATATAAATTTTGAACCACATTCCAAACTTCTCTCTTTTATTTCTAAACCTCTTCCTCTCCCTCTCTCTTGTTGCTATACCTTACGTGTACACTCTTCTTCTTTGTCTTCTTCACTCTTCCTCTCCCTACGTCTCTGTCTTTAAACTTTCTCATTATATATCTCTCTCTGATACTACTTTCAAACTGGCTTCTATCGGAGTCACACCGATGAAAATACTGATTGAATTTTCCTTATGTAAACAAAGGTGAAACTGCCGTTTTTTCCCTGTCGCTTTCAAACTGCTGGTGAAATTCACTCGATGTGGCGAGCCCTTGCCGGAAGTGAAGAATTATTGCGTAATTATTAAGCCCGCCCTCCATCTAGCTAGCATGCAGCATGTTCAACCATAAGTCAACAAACACAGCTGGTTACGATAAAGCGGGCGTATACTGCGACCTTTGACCATTTTAATCGCTGTTTTAATCGCCTTTTTCTCCCGAACGCTTTCATACTGGCCGTTTCATCGGTGTCACACCGATAGAATGAGAATTTCTCCTGCTCTTGAGCAGGAGAATTTAATCGCCTATTTCTCTTCTTTTCATCATCTATTTAATCGCCTATTTCTCCTTTGTTGCTTTCATACTGGCCGTTTCATCGGATGCGTCTGGATGCATCAAATGAAAATCAGGCCAGTTAGAAAAGGGTATGAGTTGATTTATAACCCCCTCTATCACTTTTTCCCTCCCTCCCTCCCTCCCTCTCCCTACCCCCTCCTCCCCCTCCCATCCCTCCCTACCTTCATACTCTCTAAATTCATATCGTACCTAATTTCTTTGACCACGCCTTGTGCAGTTTCCTTATTGATGTCCCAAATGATGACAGTGGCGCCAAGCTTAGCAAACGTGAGGCTCATCAGTCGTCCGATGCCCATCCCTCCTCCGGTAACCAGCACGATCTCCTTGCTGACATCCTTCTGTGGTTTCCACGATCCAGGGATGATGTTGTCGATGAAACCAACAAAGTTGTAGAAACAAATCTTGGCAATAGTCCAAAGGAGGAGGAAGAAGATGACGATTGGGTTTTCCATTTTGCCTGGTTGCGAGCTGAGAGTTGAAAAAAGAAAATTGGTATGAAGGCATCAAGAATACTGTACATGTAGGTGCTTTTTCAATACAGATTTTCACATTTTCCTTGAAGGTGAAAATATTTCACAAGTCACCCCCTTGAAGTCACCGCCACCCCCTCTCCCTCCTTGAGTGATTTGTGAATGTGAGAAAAGCACTACTAAATACCATAAAGTTGCAGTTTGTGACCTTCACAGATAGTAGATGAAATCTAAATATTCTTCAAGAAATGCAAAAATTATGTTTCGAATAAATGTGATTCAACTTATGTATGGCATGAGAAATTCACGCACAGCAAAGTTTCTGGTTATATACAGTGCTAAAAGTAAGAAAACGCAGAAACACCTCAGCTTATGTATACCTACAGTGTAGGTTCACAATCACAGAAGATATCTATAGCTCTTCCTATCAAACAATATGTCAATGCTACTAGGGTCCAAATGCAGAAACACCTCAGCTTATGTTTACTTAGGTTAATTCACAATCAAAAAAGATATAGCTTTCCCTATCGAATAGGATGTCAATCTTTCATACGTGAGCTTGTAATCTAATATACTTTTATAGACAAACTCTACATGTAGACCCACTTAAAGGGGCATGTTCCCCCTATTCCAGAGGGCGCTCAAAATACGTACGCGCGGGCGGACGGCGCTATAGCTGCCTATTGACACCAACAGAATACGGCTCTTACGCAGATGGCATGTTCCGATAACTACACTGGCGGGAACGTGCCCCTTTAATATAATCTTATCTGGATAAGAACAAAGTTCTTATTATACAAACTGAATTCATACCAAGTGTCTGCAACTAACAATTCACATAAGCCGAGTTGGTTAACCCTTGACTTCTGAATTCTCATCTTACCCATAGGTGTATATACAGGAACCACAAATATTTCCAATAGACAATAGGTTAAAAAGAAAAATCACACAAGGTGACCTAGGAAAGTCATATTTTATCAAGGTACTTGAGACTTGATGACTAAACAATTGTCTGCAGGAGAGTTTTTCAACTTTTTTTTTAGTCACAACACCCTTTTAAAGTTAACAATGTTAAATCTGAGATGCATGTCCCTACGTGTTATCAGTGTCTGTGATATGGTGTAAAATTGAAGCCCTAACAAAACTTGCTCTTCAAAATGATCATGAAGTGCCTCAAAAAAGTAAAAATCTTTGAGTGACCGGTTTTACCATACTCGTTTTCCGTATTAGACGGTAGTGTTATGAAAACCGTTAGGGAAACGCAAAATTTGGTTTAGATTTCCAATCATAAATATCTTGATAATCAGACAGGCTTGTAAATGTTATGGGGTTCCTGACTGACCTAAAGGTTTATACTTATCATTGCAGCTTGAGCTAAATCCAGGATTTTGTTTCAGAATCTGAGACAAAGTTACTGGATCCCTTTAAGAAATAAAAAGTTTTGCGTCACCCCGATCCTAATATACCAATACAATACATCACTGGAGATTCATTTTGCATCACTTTGGCACTCATGAAGTTCCATAGATACACTTAAGGGCACAGTTTTTTTGACATTTTACAATCGAGCGACGAGAGCAAGCATAAAAAAGGGGGACATTTTTAATATGGTAAAAAAAAGGTATTGTAATCAACACACTAGATAAGATATACAAAAATGTATGCGGGCACCTCGCCGCCGAATATACAGGAATACAGAAATCATATTGTACATGATAATCATCAACCTCAATACCATTATAATATAAGGACATAATCAGACACCTTATTGCTCAAATACGGAAAATTTTAGGCACTTGGGTGCCTGAAATCATGCTCTGCCTAAATAATAATAATGGTAACATTATTCGTATAGCGCTTCATACTACCAATTACGAAAAGCTCTCGTTAAAACTATACCCCACCACTATAACACAGGAATCTATGTAAACCAGGTGGGGTATCTGGACCCCACTTTCGTTTCTGTAATCACAAAAAGATAAGAAATTATTTTGCCCAGTCTTGGTACAGTTACAAGCACTGTACACAGAGAGATGTATATGGGACTACGCGACACGTGCGTGACACGTGTGCGATATCTATCAGGTCCAATTAGATATAATAAGTTACCAAATATATCAATTAGTAGGTGGTTTCCCGGCAAAATTTGTATCATCACGTATTAGTCATAACATATTCTTTCACATGATTGGTAATGAGAGCTTAAATTTTATTTTTTGAGAGGGGGGGGGGGGGACGTTTCCAAAACTGGTCTTTACCTTTAAGCTTTTGATTTAGCTGAATTTCTCTTTCGACACCCCTAGAGATTTCTTACGGCACCCTGGTTGCAAAACCCTGGTCTACAGGAATCAGGTACATATATGGGAATGAGAGAATCGAGGTAAACTTATGTTTACCTAGAAGTGAAAGACAATGATTATTAAACACATCTGGTCATATGACTTGCTGCACATGACCATTGTGCAAGACATATGCCAATATCATATCAATATCACGCCACATGCACAGTAGTCTTCAATCACAGACCTTTAATTTGACACTTTACCGCAATTCCTAAACTCTAGAGCAGAGTCTTATAGATCAGGCAGTTTCTGGCTGTTTCAGGAGCAGCGAAAGTACAGAGCCCATATATTGTAGTCTCATATTGCAGACACTGTTGTGCACAACGAACAAGGTTTTGTGCCTGTAGAGCGTAAACAACATTAGTTTATAATGTTTATAACTTTATACCCCTGCATAAAAAAATTAGCCAATAATTTTTTTTGTTTTTGTTTTTACTTGTGTACTGGTTGAACAATCTAATTAGAGGGGGAAGTGTGCTCCCATTCAAATGAAGTGCCAAAAAAAAGGGGGTGGAGGAGAAAAGGGGAAAAAGGAAACTATGACATTAAAGATAAAGACCAGTTATGGTCATGCGATTGTATTGTGAAAGAAACATTGTGGAATCGATCAGAAAAGGTTGATCATCTAGCATATAAGTATTGGTGTGTAATGCAAGGTTCTGGTCTCTGGAATCATCAAAATGATAAGAAATTTGGCCCAGTCTTCGTGAATTTACAAGCAGTGTACACAGAAAGATGTATACGGTACTACGCACACGTGCGTTTATCTCTCACATTACAATAGATAAACTAATTTACCAAATATGTCAATTAGTAGGCGGTTTCCCTGCAAAATTTGTATCATCATGTATTAGTTAAAACATATTCTTTCACATGATTTTTTTTTAGCAGATGTTTCTGCATTTATTGATAAATCAAATACAAAACATTCAAATAACAATAATAGTATATAATATAATTGATTTACATCAAGAGTGACAACTTAATACACACAAAATAAAATATTTTAAAAAAAAGTACATAATTGAAAGCTTGAAAGTATGGAGGTAAGTAAAAATAATCAAGATAAATGCAGAGGCCAACTATCATAAGCTACATGTAAGAAGCTTGAGGCGATAGCAGCCGGGAAGGGGGGGGTACATGGCGCTGTTGTTAGGAGAATGTAGGGGAATAGAGAGTCACATATAAAGATTTTGTTCAGAAAATATCTGAATAAAAAGTGGAAAGAAATTAAGAAAAAAGAAAAAAGAAGAAAAATGTGCAAGTGTGTGCAAGTGGGTGTGTGCAGGTGAAGTAAGTGTTCGATTCGTATTGTTAATGAACTGGTCATCTAAAATTAATTTAAGTAAACAATCAAAACCTCTGAGACCCTTATGATGTTTTTGAATATGTAGATATTAAATATTTTTTCATCGATGCTTTGAATGAATAAAGAGTTGCAGAGTGTTTAATATTGTCAGGTAAAGCATTCCAAATGTCTGGACCATGATGTCTTATCGATTTATAGGCCATAATAATTTTGGGGTTTGTTAAGTGGAAATCGGATGAGTGTCGTGTGGGATAAGAATGTATATCACTATTGTAAACAAAAATATTTCGAAATGCCAAAGGTATAGTATTTATCCAACATTTATACATAAAGATTGCAGTTTGAAAACTGTGAATGTCAGCGATTTTTAATGTTTTTAGTTTACAAAATATTGGATCAGTATGGGCTAAATAATGTGAATGTGTACAAAGACGAAGTGCTTTCTTTTGGAGACGATATATTAACATAATTTTCATCTTACTACTATTGCCCCAAACTATGTTACAATAAGATATGTATGACAAAATGAAGGAATTGTAAAGCATAAATAGTGACTTTTGTGATAGATAATATTTTAATTTATATAAAATGCCTATGCTTCTCGAGACTAGCATGCAAATGTTGTTAATATGACTATTCCAAGTTAGGTTTGAATCAATCATTACACCTAAGAATTTTGTAACTTCTTTTTCAATTATGGGCATGTTATCTATAAAAATATCATAATGAAGTACATGTACATGTTTAGAGTGTATGTTTTTGAAATAAATACAATTAGTCTTATTAATATTTAAAGAGAGTTTATTGGATTTGAACCAAGATGATAATTTATTTAGTTCTAAATTGAGGGTTGTAATGAGAATGTTTAAGTCTTTATGCAAATAAAATACGTTGGTATCGTCTGCGAACAGAACATATGTTAGGAGTGGTGATGCATTAACAATATCATTCATATATACTAAAAACAGTAGAGGACCTAATATGGAGCCTTGTGGTACTCCGCATTCTATGGTGGAAATATTAGATGTTGTAGATTTAAACATAACATATTGATGTCTATTACGCAAATAGTCTTCAAACCAAGAAAGTACAATCCCTCTAACTCCATATGCTTTTAATTTATGTATTAATATACGATGGTCCATGGTATCGAATGCTTTCGATAAGTCCATAAAAACACCTACAGTGTGTTCTTTTTTAGAAAGGGAATCAGTTATTTTGTCACATAATTGTAGAATAGCATAATCAGTAGAGTGGTTCTTTCTAAATCCATATTGATTAGGAATTAAAAAGTTATTGATATCTAAGAAAGAATATAATCGTTTATATACTATTTTCTCTAATATCTTTGAAATGCTTGGTAGTAAAGAAATTGGTCGGTAGTTTGAAACTTTAGAGTGATCATCCTTTTTATATATCGGAATTATTTTTGCAACTTTTAGTGGGTCGGGAAAAACCCCTTGGGAAAGAGATAAATTAAAGATATGTGATAACGGGGAAGCTATGAAGTGAATTATTTGTTTTAATAAAGATACACTTAGCTCATCGTAGCCACTAGATTTACTGCTTTTTAATGAACGAACCATTTCTAAAATCTCTTGAATATTTGTTGGATTAAAAAATAAGGATTGATTAACGTTATTATTTAAGTATTTCAAAAAATCATTCTTTTCATTGATTATTTTGGAAGCTAAATCCGGTCCAATATTAGTAAAGTATTTATTGAATGCCTCAGCAACATCATTTTGGTCTATGTGATGCCCATTATCATTAAATTCAATATTATTTGGAGTATCCTTTTTCTTCCCCAAAATGTCATTAACTGTTTGCCATAATGATTGATTATTATCTTTATTATTTTCAATTTTATTACCATAGTATAATTTGCGTGATAAACGAATAATTGAAGTCAATTTATTACGGTACTTTTTATATTTATTTTGATTTTCATTTGTAGGTGATCGAAGTGAGATTTTATATAAACGAATTCGGGTAGATATTGATTTAAGTATACCTTGAGTAATCCATGGTCGTTTATTTTTCTTTTTATTTGACTTAATTCTTGAGAGGGGCACATTTTTATTATAATGACAAAGAAGTTTGTTTATAAATTTTTCATATGAACTGTTCACATCTCTTTCAAAATAAATATCATACCAATCTTCTTGACTCAAGTCTATTTTTAAGGATTCAATATTACGTTTGGTTTCTTTACGTCGTGTTGTATGTTCTTTATTGGGAATTTGTAGGTGTTTATCATTAGGACCTATCGTAAATATTGGTAAATGGTCTGAAATATCATAATATATTATTCCATTCTGTTTATTATCTAATACGTTTGAGAAAATATTATCAATTATAGTATGTGTTAAGTTTGTAATCCTAGTTGGTTTATTAATGAGAGGTTTAAAAAAAAATGAAGATAATAAATTAGTGAAGTGTTGGCCAAGAACGGTAAAAGGTAAGGATATATCGATATTAAAGTCTCCCATAATATATACATCTTTATTTTCTCTAGAAATAAATTCAAGGCATGATTCTAATTCATCAAAAAATGTGTCGGCTACATTGTTAGGTGGTCTGTACATTACCCCAACGATTCTATTCTTATGTTTATCATCAATAATTTCTAAAAATAATGTTTCTATTCCTTCCAGTTGAATATCATGTCTTATTTTAAATTGTACATCATTACGAGAATAAAAAGCGACACCTCCCCCCTTTCCGTTTTTACGGTCTGAATGAATAAATTCATAATTCTCAATGTTGAATATTGGAGGAGAAGTTGAGTGTAACCAGGTTTCGGTAAGTCCTATCAAAGAAAATGAAAATGTGTTTAGGATAGATAAAAATTCTTCAAAATTATCGAAATTCTTTTGTAAGCTTCGAATATTGATGTTTAATAAACTAAAACAGTGAAGGTTATTATTGGGTCCCGTTGAATTAAAATTTGAATTAAATTCACTAGTAGTATAATATTTACTCTGGGGTGTATAAACTTGATCATTCAGAATATCATTTAAAGCCATTAAGATTACAAATGTGGTATTGCGACCAGTATAAATTAATACTATGTAAAATGATTGGTAAAAGGAGCTCCATTTCATTTTTTGAAATTGGGGCGTTTCCAATACTGGTCTTTACCTTTAATTGACAATTAGGGCAAAAAAGAGGAGCACAAAATCTGGCCCAAGATTTAAATACAGATACATGTTGAAGAATCAGTTCAAAGGGCGATGGGAAGCAACATTACATGAATGGTGATATAATACAGGAATAGGATTTCTTTTAATTACTCCTCTAATTATGATAATAAATTCGTACCAAGATACTTCTACAATTCTTATAATTCTTAGAAACATTAATTTTCCTTTATAACACAAAAATAATGATCAAAGTCCATATTTCTTTCAAGCAAACTTCCTAGGATGTCATTTCCGACATTTCTGTTAAGGCCTTAAAGCCACACTGTCCTATAATATATATATCTGTAAAGCGCTTTGAGAGGGCCTTCGGTCTTGTAAAGCGCTATATAAGAACTAGCTATTATTATTATTATTATTACTTGTAGCTACTTGCTCCCTCTATATAGGAAACTTCCCCAATCAGTGCCTGTTGGTCTCCTGTGATCCTCTTTTTCTTATGTTAATTGAGAGCTGAGTAAAATGAGATAGCCACTTGTCAGTGACCTGGCTGGGTGGTCTAATATCCCTTCTGGTTGACTAGTACAGCCGGCCTTTAAGGGCAAAGGGTTCAGCAATCTAACTGACGAATATATCAATATCTTGGCATATATTTCTAGCACAAGCCTCACAGAACTTGAAGTGTTGCAGCTAAAAACTCTTGACTTGTTTTTTGGGGGAGGAGAAAACAACAACTCAACCTTGAGCCAAAAGGTTGACATTACATTTTTACAAAAAGTATGTATTTTTGCATCAATTTTAATTTGTGTATGATATTGGGTCCTCCTACTCAAAGAAGCACATTCCACAAATAATTGAATGATTTTTGTGAATTTAATTCTCGATATATGCCAAATTAGGGGTTGTATTTAGAGCTCATTTTGTACCTGTTTTAGGCAAAAGGGGGTTATTATATTGTAGCAAAAAAGGTTCTTACATGTCCTTGAATAGGAGTCATTTTCAATATCTCTGAATGCACACCACCAGGTAACAAGCAAAGCCACTGTAACCGGGTTACACAATCATCCTATTGACACAAAAAAAAACCACTATTTACACAAGTCTTGTTTGTAAGGTCACGCCATGGTAGGTATACTGTACATGTAGTATTTATATAGTCCCAGGGTTTGTAAATACTATCAAGGCCTGACTGCATGGCCTGAGTCTGTGATCCATGATTATTTAAAGCATAATGACTTGCAATTAAAGATGCATTTTAGGGTATTAATAACTGTAAACCTGTATAAAGTATACAATTTACACATTACGATGAAAACAATATTTCTTTAAACATAATTGTTTTAATACTGAAGCTTAGAGTGTACTTCTAATTCATTTTATCATTCTGGAACACTCATTTTTTTAAATTTAGTCCGTAAATGTAAGCGTTCTCCTGTCGGAGATACTATCACAAAATTCACATCAGGCATGGTTACTGAATAAGAAGAGCAGGGGGGGGGGGGGGGATCAATGGCTGACTAACTTCTACACATATAGATCTGCATCCTAAAAGATAAAACTACAAAACTATAAGTCCATGTTTGTAGTTTTCACAATGACGCATCTATAGCAAATATAAATATTATTGACTTGATTCCCATTTTTACAGCTTTATAATGGGGGAAGTCCAGTCCGGATCAATATTAAGTTTCTCCTTATTCACTTCTTGATCATTTCTATTGGTTCTCTTTATCTCTCAGGATATTCTATTATTTTGGACTTGTCCATTTTCTATTATCTGATTGCTTAAGATGTGTTTAAAATGTAAATTTTTTGAATATTCTGCAGAGAGCAGTCTGCAGTACAGAAATATAAACCAGTGCACTACTGGGCCCCATTTCACAAAACTTGTCACCAGTGACAAATGACAATTTATGTTATAAGCCAGTCAGTGAAATCCTTGCAGAACTGCAACAAACCCAATAATTATATTACAGTAAAATTGTTATGTGTAATTCATTGATAATATCCTTTGATAAAGGAATCTTCCTATTTCATCAATTAATTAATCTTTGGCATAGAGACATAATTGAGAGTAATCAGGCCGATCATCTAAAAATTCTAGTCACCTGTCTGTGAATCAAATGAAGTCATTCCTATTATCCTAAAGGAATTTCTGTCTTCCGATTTTAACTGAGGTTTGACTGATTTTTAGTTCTGATTGGCTGTTTGTGGAGTGATCCCACTGCTGAAATCAATGAAAAGCTTCTAAATTTTAGATACATGTACATGTACTTACTTTTCTTAGTTATTGGTGACATAAATTGTTTCCTTCCATACAGGGGTAGTATAGTTCTAATGTATTTGCATTAATTATATTTAGGCAGTTAGGGTATGTGGCATGCAGAACACTGCATGTATGATTGAAGGTTTGCTTGAGTAAATCAGCAACACCGCTGCCACCATGTTGTGTTAAGGGACATGGCCTAATGTCGAGTATAACACACTGTAGATTATGGATACAAATAAGTGAGATCTTCGAGACGATAATAGAGTCACATCTTACTTGGGTAAGAGGTTTATTGGCGCGGACCAATATCCCGCGTCACAATCATATGCGTGCGCGCATCATGTAGTTCGTCATAATACAACAGAAATTGCCCCTTTTTAATAAAGAGAAATTAGGAGGGGACCTTGCAAAATACGTCACATAGTTGCTGATTGTTTTTTATTGATCACAACCAGCGCTCAAAATACACGGGGGCGGTGGGCGATTCGCCCCCGTGAGCTACATAATCGCCCCCGTCAGGTTGCTCACGGGGGCGATTGCAAAATTAAAAATCGCCCCCGTGGAATTATAAAATAAAGATTATCTTTTCTGTTATAACTTTAACACAATATTGAGTTTAATTTTCAAACCTTAAACCAATGAAATGGAACTTAAAATTAGCGTGCAAGATTTCTTGTTTCATGAGTAGGCCTATCAGCTCGCAGTGCAGTGCCGCCGTCAGCAGTGGTTATAGGCCTACTGCGCCGTTAGTAACGGTACGTGTGCACGCTGCCGCGCCATGTCTGCTGGAGCTGGAGGCGATCGCGCAAGGGCAGAAACATGGTCATAGAGAAGTTTTTCGTTGTGAAAGCGTAAACCCGCTGAAATCTGGTGATTTCAAATGACCAGCAAATAATGAACCTCGACCAGTATATCAATATATTAGGGACTTTTAGATTTGCACGATGAGAACGTGGACTGCAACGTGTGACCTCCTTTTAAAGGTACTATGTCCCTTTTGCAGCCAACCTCAAATTCTGTAGAACTTTGCTGGAATTATGAATATGTCATGTATGTCCTATCTGTGAAATTTAAACGTTAGCAGTGTCCTCATATTCAAATTATGCAAGGAAACCCGTTTACTTGCTAGACCTCACTGTCAGACACTATTGAGTGACTGACTGGCTTTTTTTCTTCTTTGGTAATAACATAGGCCTACATGAAAAGAGTTGTAAAGGGTACATGAGCATTTGTCTACATCAATAACCCACTTCTTGTGATGGCCAAAATTAAACTGATTGAAGCTTTGTGCAGCATAAAACGTATGACCATTCGGTCTGAAAATCAAGACTATTACTTTTGGGCTCTATAGCCCTAAAGTCGATTTGACAACTAATAGTCGTTATTTTCCCACTTGAAGACATTTTCAAGCCCCACCTTTTTTAGGGAAGTTCTAAATAAGTATTATCTTTCAAAATGCAGTTGGAATTTAACTTTTTCATTTGTTTGGCCTGCAAATGGGACATAGTACCTTTAAGGCACTGCCAGTGCTTAAAAAGGACGTCATATGTGACTGCCAGTGCCTTAAAAGGCTGTAACACGTCCACGTCCACGCAAATCTAAAATTCCCTATTGAGAAGAAGAGGAAGACCAAGATGTCGTGGAATGAAATGGTAACATGGGCAGATCTACGGGGGGGGGGGGGGGGGGGGGGGGGGTAGGGGGTTTAACCCCCTCCTCCCCCCCGGCCCCCTTGGGCTGCCAAGTCAAAATGTGATATTAAAGCGGGGGGGGGGGGGGGATGCTGGAGAGGAGGACTACTAATCTATTTTATTTTTTCAGGGGGGGGGGAGTGAAGCGCCGTTTTAGAATGACTTTCTTTTTAACTCTTACTTTCACCTATCTCAGATGACCCTAAGTTTTTGGTTGCTGCATGATTAAAATAAAGAAAGAGAGAGAACCACCATCATTTTGAAATGGTTCAGGGTTTGTGTAATGTACTTTTGAAACCATTTCTTAGCGTCTCAACCCTAAACAAATAGCAAAACTATTTTTGAGGAAAAGCATTATACTGAACTGAATACGGGCTAAAGACAATGTGGTATTTGTATAGAGGTATTCCAAAATGACATTCTGGTATCATTATGTACCGTATATACGCATAATACAACTGATCTTTATGATTTCTTAACGTGACATAGCTTCTTCTCCCCCTGCAAAAAAAACAAAAAACAAGGTTATTTAATGAAAGGATCATGCGACAAATAATCATTGTGATTCAAATTGATGCAAGGATTTTTTTGAATAAGCAATGCTTTTCACCAGAATCTTCTTTGTAAAAACGACTCTTACAAATTTCAACCATGCAAATCTGCCACTGTGTTGTAAGATCACTTTCAGATTAGGAAAAGTGTATTCTTTAATGAGTATTTTACATTGAATGGAACGTCTCAACTCAGTAAGCATGGCTGAGATTTGTAAAAGTTGTTTTTACAAAGAAGATTCGAGTGAATAGCAGTGCTTATTCAAACAAATATTCGCATCAATTTGAATCACAATCATTTTGTCGCTTAATCCCTTTTAATGACCTTGTTTTCCATTTCGTTTGCAAGGGGAGAAGAAGATTATGTCACGTTAAAGACATCTTAAAGATCACTGTTGTATGCGTATATATTATATACACAGGCCCCGCGGAACGTTTATCAAAGTGGGTGGCTAAAGTATTTACGAACAGGTAGAGGGTAGCAAGCGTAAATTGGTGTGTGTGTGTGTGTGTGGAGGGGGGGGGGGGTTATTTTATTTCTTAAGGTAATATTTACGTTACTATCCTATTTTTTACCGGTTTGGGGAGGCTAGGGGGGGGGGGGGGGGCGGTAGAATCGGCCCGTGGATCCGCGCCTGTCCAAAATAGCACACACACAAAATCGGTTTGCCACTACGCGGCTCAGTAAAGAAAGAATGTAAAGGTTGCTCCAAATAATGTCATGAGGAGGAAATAATGTGCAGAACGGGAAAAAATCGAGAGAATGTCATCAGGGGATGGGGGTCAGTAACAGCTATGTAGCTTGTAAATTTGTAAGAGGGAAAATGCTGATTAAAATGATGATGAAATAGCAAATAATTGATGAGTATCATAGGTACCAATTCAATGGATATTTGTATAAAAAGAGCCCCCGTCAGTACTAAAAGAGCCCCCGTGAGAAGGCTCACGGGGGCTTTTTTATGGGGGGAAGAGCCCCCGTGGACAAAAAATTAATTTGAGCCCTGATCACAACTTACTTAATTTTAATTGCAGTTTGCTCGAACTTTCACAGACCTCTTCCTCTCATTTTCCTGGTTTTATTAAAGCCAACTTAATATCAGGGACCCTTCGATCAACAAAGTCAATGACCACTGTTGTGTTTTCTTTCAATTGTTTTGGGGATCCTAGATCTGTTTGCATGAACATTTAAATATCTTAAAATTCTGGTGAACTTTAAGTCCTTTCTATATAGAGTTTGATTTTGAATATTATATTTTACATAGTCAACATTTAGGCATATTATTTAAATAAAAGATATTGATTTTGATTTTTTTTCAAGCAGATGGCATATTTAGTAACGATTCGTAAAATTCCTGCCTAACATTGTAGTCGCTCTATCTAAAGCTCATTTAAAGTCAGCCCGGACTCCTCCAACTCCCTTATCCCCTTTCTTCCCTTCCCAACCAGGAGCGGGTCCAGGACTCCAGGTGGTGGGTGGGGGGACGCACGCCCACATCCTTTTTCCTTCCAAAAAAAAAACCCAGGAAAATAGCTAAGAAATATTCACATACCGGTAAATATAAACGCATTCAGAAATGCCTCAGAGTCAAAATGTACCATAGAGCATCTCAAGGGTAAACATGTACCCAGACCACACGCCAGAAAGGCTTCATGCTCGCAAATCCGTACACCCCCCCCCCCTCCCCTTGGAAAAGCCTGGATCCTCCCATAGTCTAGACCTTTCATTCCTGTCTTCTTTGGAATATAATTTTGTATTACTACTTTGGATTATGCCACAATTATAACCCTCTAGTACAGTTCACGATGAAAACAAGCAGCAAAGAAAAGAAACATGAAGTAATTAAGCTGTAAGAGCTAGAGTAGATAGAAAAGAGCTATGCCCTCGGCCTCGATTTCTCGAAACTCTGCAGGTTAATTACAACTTGGCTCAGTCGGTATTAAGCGTCTGCCTGTCGAACCAAAGATCCCGGTTTCGACTCCCACCCAGGCGGATGACTGAAGCCTGCGTTGTGTGTTAACGTGCGCGCCCCTTCCCTTGTTCATAGATGCAGGTTATGTTAAATGGAAAACACTCCCTCCCTCAGATAGGACGTTAAATCAATAAATGGAGGCCCCGTGTAGAGAAGAGTCACTACCTTTGCCCATTAAGAACCCACTGCACTATATTCGTATAAGAGTAGGGGGAAACCCCAGTGTAGTGGTCTACCTGCACACACCCCCAGTATAGTACGATAATACTCTGTAGACAGGTCTGTACTCAAAAAGGAAGAAGACTTAAAAGCTTGTACAATCGTGTTTGCGCGGGTCGGTAGCCTGGCGCTGGCTCGCCCTCCCTGGCGCTGGCCCTGGCTCTGCCTGGCCTGGCGGCGCTGGCTGCACTGAACATCAATCGCGTGGTCTACATAACATTACAAACTGACACTCATTAATAAAGAGTCTAGATCTAGATCTACTCCCTAAACGTAAATTGCCCAAATTCTCTGAAATGTGAACGACAGAGCGATTACAACTTACCTCCTATTTTATTTCGAATGAATAAACAATCACAAAATTAGTGCTATCTGTTGGCGCGAGATCGAACTACCCAGCTGCTCAGAAACGGCGACTATGGAGTGAGCTCGGCGTGGATGGAGCGTCGAACTAGAGCCGCCCGCCCGATATCGGATCATGCGGCGCGGCTAGGCTAGCTGGGAATTGGGTCGCCCAGGCCATGACCACGCCCCCGGTGACGCCCTTTCCTTCATTGAAGGCGCAAAGAGTGTCGATTGTTTGAGCGGTTGAGGAGCAGAGGAAAAGGAGGGGTGGGCGGATGGACGGAGGAGTTAATTGGTCATCCAAACTTTGGGATCATCTGTGTATCACATATGGGATGACAAATTACAATGTATATGCATTTGCCCCCCATCTTGAAGATGCATGTTGCAAAAGGGAACTATACATTCTTATGCTATGGTGAGGGATCATACTTTTGTTTGGCTTCATCTTTTTCTTTTCGTACTTTTCTAGTTTTGATCCTCTTGCACTCTCTGATTCTCTCTCTCTCTCTAAGAAAGTAACAATATCTTTAAAGGAAACATGTTATTGGGAGGGGAGATGTATAGCAGATGCCTTCAGTTGAAATTAATAATTGAAATATAAAGATATGGTTAACTATTTAACATACATGTACATAAACAAAATATATGTCCTTATTAAAACCATGTTTTGACTAAAATGTGGAAATGCCTTCAATTATAAGCAGCACCCTCTCATGGAAGGCTTCACACTCGCTCTTCAGCTTCCAAAAGCCAAATAAAAATAGATTTGCCTTTGAAATTGAATGGATATTTACTTATCAGATCCAACTTGCCCCTCAAAAAAAAAAGACACATAAAACAATGAATTGCCAAGGTCTGTTCATACTCTCATATTGAAATCATTTCAAGTTCATCCTGATACGTGCACTCAATTTATGACCCTACAGAAATGTTAGCATCAAATAGAACTTTTTTTGTTGTTGATTCATTTAGACTGGTCACTATTATATCCGTCCTCCATTTATTACCACAATGTTTCACTGGGGCCTACAGCATTACAAGCTTGCTTTCATGTAGGTCCCATCATATTTCTCTTAGTTAAATTAGTACTCCATATTGACCACTTATCTTTATGTTATTTATTACGTATCATTGAAGGAAAAAAAAAAAATTATTTGAAATGTATATGTAACATGAGAAATAATAAATAAAATTAAATGAACTTAGAAGAGGCAAAGCAATGATAGGGTGACTGTTTCTGTCTTTATTACATACTACATACAATTTGTATGCAGGACAAAAAGTGATATACATGTACATAATACTACATATATAGCCAGAAAGGCATAACTCTATTCATCTTAAATAGTGTTACACATACCGGCTTGTATAAATACAAGTAAACAAAAAAAGGAGAAGAAGAAAATAGGCACAATATCGATTTGACGTCTCTTGCATAATACAGTGCGTCCCAGAAAAAATGAAACCGAGAAGTATCGATGTTTTATCATAACTTAATCACAACCATAATTAATGAATGATACATATTTGGAAAGCTTACAGTCTCCTCTTTCAGTTGATGCTACTCGGATGATGCATATTTCACGCATGAGTGATTAAAAGCAATTTGAAGGAAGGAAACCAAAAAGACATTTGGCGGGCGGTATCTGAATTTCGAAGAAAAATTCACATTTCTAAAAAGTTGAGTTTCTGCCCTTTCATATGACACCTCAATCAGGAAAAATGAGCGAGGAATAACAAAGTTCTGTTTGTTTAAAGTAGCCCTTACATTTTCATAATTTTAACAAACGAATTCGTTTTCACTGGGTGCCTGCCGTAGCAAAAAGCAGATTTGACAAAAGACTTAACTCCGTTTCGTTGACAATCAGCCATGCATGAAGACTCTCGTCTACGGCTGATTGTCAACGAAACGGAGTTAAGTCTTTTGTTAATTTCGTTTATTGATACGGCAGGCAGCCAGTGAAAACGAATCCGTTTAATAGAATTATGGAAATGCAAGCACTACTTCAAACAAACAGAACTTTGTCATTCCTCGCTCATTTTTCCTGATTGAGGTGTCATATGAAAGGGCAGAAACTCAACTTTTTAGAAATGTGAATTTTTCTTCGAAATTCAGATACCGCCCGCCAAATGTCTTTTTGGTTTCTTTCCTTCAAATTGCTTTTAATCACTCAGGCGTGAAATATGCATCATCTGAGTAGCATCACATGAAAGAGGAGACTCTAAGCTTTCCAAATATGTATCATTCATTAATTATAGTTGTGATTAAGTTATGATACAACATTGATACTTCTCGGTTTCGTTTTTTTGGGGACGCACTGTATATACACTTTCTAATTTCTTTATTTTTTCAAGCACGCTAAGCACGCTAAGCAAGCTTAATTTACTACATCTCTTTTGCATAGAGCTAATGTCAATCTAAATTTGTTAATCTTCTAATAAATCGAGAGTATGGACCAATAAAATCATAATTAAACTTTTGTTAAAACAAAAACTTGCTGGAAATAAAATTTACTGAAAAGCAAAAGTCATTCACTAATTTTACATAGGGGACTAAATATCTATCTAATGCCTGAAATTGGGAGCCACATTAGGTTGATCAAGTACAACTAAAAATGCATATTTTCTTCATATTCTTAGACAATTAGTTTTTGGGTAAATAATAACAAATGAAATAACTTTACATAAAGATACATTTGTAGAAACAATATTGCACTTAATCACTCAACAATTATCAAAAGTCCAACAGTGTTTAAGTATCACCAGACTTAACCTGTAACTGTTAAAGGTAAAGACCAGTATTGGAAACGCCCCAATTTCAAAATATGAAATGGAAGCTCTTATTACCAATCATGTGAAAGAATATGTTTTGACTAATACATGATGATAACAATTTTGCCGGGAAACCGCCTACTAACTGATATATTTGGTAAATTAGTTTATCCATTGGTATGTGAGAGATAAACGCACGTGTCGTGCACATGTGCGTAGTCCCATAAACATCTTTCTGTTTACTGTGCTTGTAACTTTACCAAGACTGGGCCAAATTTCTTATCATTTTGATGATTCCAGAACCTTGCAGTACACACCAATACTTATATGCTAGATGATCAACCTTTTTTGATCGATTCCACAACGTTTCTTTCACAATGCAATCGCATGACCATAACTGGTCTTTATCTTTAAGCACACCATATAAATTGCAATTGCATCCTATGGACAACCAGTAATTTATAATGGTGTAGCTACAGGGGGTATATGGGGAGTGCACCTCCCTCCCCCATCAAGTGGGAATAACATAGGGGTAGAGAAAGAGAGGAATGAAAGGAAGGGAATATGGATAGAAGAGGACATAATCCCTCCCACATCTCCCCCAACCAGAGGCCTACATGGAGCTAATGAAATTCACACTTTCTCCACATAGTAGGGCAGTGCCCCCCCCCCCCCTTTCCTTGATGCAAGTGCTCACTTCATGGCTGGACCTGCGCTATCAAATTAAATCTCTAATGTCACACTGTAGCTATATGGGATGGACTTGCAAAATATTTTCAAGTATTATAAAATTAAACAAAATATCTCTTAAATAAATTTGAACAAAATACTCCCTTCTGTGGATTGTCCATTTCAACACACAACTCTTCTTTCATTTATTAAGGCCGTCACATGAAACAGGAATCCTTGAACTGTTTAGGCCACCCTGGTATACTATACCTCAAAGGTAAATTCTAAAAGTCAATAAAGCAGCTGACTGTTATAAATTCTACTAATTTATGCACTGTACTTCAGTAATAATTTGATGAACTAATACAAATCACTGATGTTCAAGGATCCTTCACATAATCCATCCATATGGTGACAAACCATTGAATCAAATTAAGAAGATGAATCTTCCATATACAACCTATATGGCGACAACCCTTGAATAATATTCATAGATTAATCTCTCTTTTTGTGGGTGGTATAAACAAAGCTTCCAGCCAACTCGCGCATTTTACCATCATCAATATGACACACAAACATATTTGGTCTAGACAGCACAATACCTATGGGGTCCAAAGTACTCTCTTTAATTTGCACAAGATACGATTTCCTTAAATTTCATGAACGTCCCGAAACACATAAGAATATTACAAAGTTAAATTTTTATGACCTCAGGATGTTCATATCAGCATAAATAGTGCAGTTGTTAAAGTTGATACTCTAAGCAAATAAATGTCCCTTAATTTGTTACCTACGGCAAGTATATGTTATTTTTAAGTTTTTCAATTACTTAGTATATCACAAAAAAATTCTGTCTACTCGAAATCCTCAATTGAAATGTCTAAAATATCCGCCTCTCTTTGCATAGAAAATCAGTCACGGCGCTGGTCTACTATTTATGACCTCACGTCCGGGAGACAGTATATTCACGTACCCGGATGTTCCATAGCAAACATGTGCAGAGTGATACGATTTTCTGCATATTTTTGTTTCAAAGGCTGAAAAGTCTAATAAATCATAATTCTATGTACAATTCTTTACCTTCCCCTAGTACTTCATAGTATTAATATCAATTCCCCTTTTAAAAATTATGACATATACATGCCAACGATGTGCTATTAGTCGATATTTTCACCATGTAATTTTTGTTTTGGTGTTGAAATCGGCCCATGCAGGCACGGAGTGAACAGTAGCTGTCTACCCATGCACAGTTCATTACCATACACTACAGCGATCTCCCGATGGTTTCTTCTTCCTTTTTCCCATGTCTTTCGCCTTCCTTGGCCCTGAACATCCTTCATCTACCAATTCTGACACCGGTAGTCAGGAGCAAAAGTCTCTGTTAGTTGTTTTTCTTAGCTGGCAACGTCGCTTTCATTCTCTTGCAATTGCCGATAAACATATAACTAGCGCACGTACGTTCCATCACAAGCAAGCAGCGCCTAGAGCAGCGGCTTGGTCTTACCTCCCGATTCTGCTCGCTTCACGAACGTTCATGCAAGAGCCGCATCACTCGCCAAAATATTATAGAGGAAGCGCGCTTGCATGATCTCGTTCAAGTTTGATGTTTTACAACATAAAATGTTTAACTGGTACTGTATCCTTTTTTGAGGCAGTCACATACATCTATGATAAGTACTATCATAGTTCTAGACCTATTCGTTTTACAAAACTGCTCATGTACATCTGATGACAATATAATGCATCCGCCTATTCATAAGTGCACGATTTAACTTTAATTCCTAAGCAGTAAACTCGTCTTAAATCTCTACCAAAATAGTGAATATGAGGATATAAAAAGAAATCTGCGACTGGAAAATGTTGCTTCGTTATTCTTCATTCAAATGAAAACAGAAAATCCATCAAATATACTCCTTAACAACAACAAATCTAAGCTCTGACAGGATAGCATTTACGTAGGGATATCACTGCCATTCACTCTCACTGAGCCCATGACTCCCGTTCGTGACGTCACGGATAGAGGCCCGACTCTACGTGCACTTCCGGGTTTCAGACTTAGATATTTTGGTAGAGTTTACTCAAATAAATTCATTATTCTAAACTTGTTTTGTCGGGTGGACACCATTTGGTGTTATTATGGGGGTTAAAAGCTTTCTATTTATGTAATTATCTCAGTATTTGGGATTGTCTTAGAGTATCTACTTTAAACTACATGCATGTTCTACAGTGGGCAAGGCCTAGCGTTAGATACAGAGTACGGTCAAGAGTTAGGAGTTAGTTTGATTGCAGGGCAAATAAATTTCTTGATAATATTGGCACTTTTAAAGTGTACCAATCATCTGTGTTACATACCGGTAGCAAGAATGTATAAAATCAAACTAAAAAGTTTTACCTGGCATAACTTTAAACATTAAACCAATATATCTAAATAGTCAGGTAAAAGCACCATTTTTGGTACAGGGCTTCCTCAGGACTTACTTAACGATATTAGACTAGGAGCCCCCGGCAACAAATTAATTTAAGGGTGTGAGGGGCAGGGGGCGTCTTTTTGGGGCCCCAAATAATTGTATAGCATTGATTTGTTGTTGTACAAATGCCATTTTTGGTACAGGGCTTCCCTATACCTACTGAACGATATTAGGGTGGGAGCCCCCAGCAAAAATATCATATAAGGGTGTGGGGCGGGGGCGTGGCCTCGTAGCCCCCAAATAATTAAGAAGGTAATATAACATTGATTTGTTGTTGTGCAAACGCCATTTTTGGTACAGAGCTTCCTTAGGACATACTAAACGATATAAGGGTAGGAGCCCCCGGCAAGAATATCATATATGGGTGTGGGGCGGGGGCATCGTTTCGTAGCCCCCAAATAATTTTAGAAGGTAATATAACATTTATTTGTTGTTGTTACAATTGCCACTTTTGGTACAGGGCTTCCTTAGGACCTACTGAACGATATCAGGGTAGGAGCCCCCGGCAAGAATATCATATAAGAGTGTAGGACAGGGGCGTTGCCTCGTCGTCCACAAATAATGTGTAAGGTAATATAACATTGATTTGTTGTTGTACAAACTCCATGGGCCCTGAAAAGCGCTATATAAGAGTGAGCTATTATTATTATTATTATTATTACCATCATTCAGCAGGTCCGAATGAAGCCCTGTACCAAAAATGGCGTTTGTACAACAACAAATCAATGTTATATTACATTAAAAATTATTTGTGGACTACGAGGCGATGCACCTGTCCCACACCCTTATATGATATTCTTGCCGGGGGCTCCTACCCTGACATCGTTCAGTAGGTCTAAGGAAGCCATGTACCAAAAACGACATTTGTACAACAACAAATAACTGTTATATTACCTTCTAAATTATTTGGGGGCTACGAAGCGACGCCCCCGCCCTACACCCTAATATGATATTCTTGCCGGGGGATCCTACCCTAAAATCATTCAGTAGGTCCTAAGTAAGCCCTGTACCAAAAATGGCATATGTACAACAACATATAAATGTTATATTACCTTCTAAATTATTTGAGGGCTACGAGGCTACACCCCCACCCCACGCCGTTATATGATATTTTTGTCGGGGGCTCCTACCCTAATATCGTTCAGTATTATTACCATCATTCAGCAGGTCCTAAGGATGCCCTGTACCAAAAATGGCATTTGTACAATAACAAATCGATGTTATATAATTATTTGGGGGCTCCAAAAGACGCCCCCGCCCCCACACCCTTAAATTGAATTTTTTGCCGGGGGCTCCTAGCCTAATATCGTTTAGTAGGTCCTAAGGGAGCCCTGTACCAAAAAAGGTGCTTTTATCCGGCAAGTAACGATAATTTCACTAAGCCACCTGACTAAAAAGGCTTATTCTATTGAGGGTGTATGCGTGCCTTAACTAGTCGACTGAACAAGACATTTTACCGTTCACTGTGAATGTATTTAAAAATTACAATATCTCTTTAATTGTAAAAGTAATATTTGAATCTCAAATTTTTGAAAACAGTACGGCCACATGAAACCCCTTATATCGAGAGCAAAACACGCTTCTGTGATTGGTACACCTCAACACTGGATATACCCCACCCCAAAAGGCCTTAAGTTCAATAGCACCTACAACATTTAAGCAGTACAAATAATAATAGATATACAATGAAACCTGGTTAAGCGACAACCCATCTACAAAGACCACATTTTTTGTTTCCCTTGACAGTGGTTTCTCATTGAAACATACCGGTATACATAAAGACCACCTATCTGTAAAGACCACTTTTCTTGCAGATGGGCAAGTAGAACCTTGCTCCTCTTTGTGGCATGCTCTAACTCATCGTTTAAAGGGGTGTCACATGATGAGACTACATGTCTTTCCCGTTGCCTGACTCAGGGCCAATCTGGTATAATACGACCATGGACAATGTGACCGCAGTATTCACGTGCGTGCAACATACGCGAAACCGAAGCGTGAGAAGAACTTCGGTCTGTTTCGTGAACGCTATAACACGCGCTGACCGTTAATCAAGTCCATTCGTTTATGTGCAGTTGTCCAAAAGAAGTCGTAGATGGCATTCACCACTATTTGCCATGCTACACCTCCTTTTACTCATTTATTATGAATAAAACTCCTTCCCTATTAAATCTGTATTTTTTTAACATATCTGCATCATCACATAACTCTAGAGGATATGTACGGTCTCAGAAAACACGCTCTCTACGGAGGGCAGCGCCCCCTAGGGCTACCATCTTCATGAGGGCTTCAGCGTACTGTTCAGTACCGTAAATCTCCGTGTATAAGGCGCACTTTTTTGGCGCCGAAAAAATTTGAAAATCGGGGGTGCGTCTTATACACAGATACAGAAAAAAAAAGATTTTTTTTTTTTTTTTTTTTTTTTTTTTTTTCCCTTCCCGATTTCGATTTATGGCGCTATGCCTGGCAATGTCTCCCAGCTCAGTAATCAGTGTATTGACTCACCACTCGGAAACTACAACAACACTCAAATTTGTCTGTCATCTTGGTTTGAAAGTAATCTTTCTAATAGATCTCAAAATGTAGTTTTTAATAATTCCTCAATTTTTTTATCTATAACAAATGGTGTACTACAAGGTTCTGTCCTAGGTACTCTATTGTCAGAAATTTAGAGGATTCTATTCATATCATGCATGACTATTGATGTTTGGCATAGAACACAGTGCTTCTGCTAGCTGATGTGATGAGGCTGGTGTGGGACACTTGGTATCATGAAGCCTTAAGAGTCTGGACCTGTTTTTAATTTACATTAATGATCTTACACACATTCTTCTACAACGACATTGTTACTATTATTTGGTGGGTTTTCGGCAACAAAACAATAACAACAACAAAACAACAAAAAAAAAGATTTTTTTTTTTTTTTTTTTTTTTTTTTTTTATATGCCCCCAAAATAGGGGTGCGCCTTATACACGGAGATTTACGGTATCAACTACACCCCTAACTTATTCCAGCCCACTGAATTGACGTGCAGACGACTTCCTTCTGACTATTGACTGAACACAGGACCACGGCCTTCTTCACAAACGTCCCTAACCTGCCGTGGCTGACAAGCTCGAGTGGCGATAGTTGTTTGTGGTGAGGTATGCATACGACGATGAAGTAGGAATGGAAAAGAAAAGGGTCACCTGTTAACAGAGAGAAAAAGTCAAGTCAAGTCAAGTCATCATCATACAAGCTTACCATGAAGGTGATAATAGCAGTGAACTAAAATATAAACAATATTTTGATCTCGTATAATATTGTATATTAAAGGTCATATAATTGCATCTAACATAATTACATTCTAAAACCCCTTTGTCCTAATACCCAACATATATCAACATATTACATATATGACATAATATAAATCTTTACATTGGACACAAACTCCTTGCTTGTAATATATTAGAAAGCATAAATTGCAGCAAGTACGATGATGCACAATTTATCAGCAAAAGAGGGCTCAACACGAACAGATCAGGTGATTTGGAGCCCCAAAATCTCTGGACTCCCCAAATTTGGAAATCTGAACATGGGCCTTAATCAAAGTCTCTATATTGCAATACAGACAGCATGGACCAGACTACTGCCTCCCCCCCCCCCCCACCTTTTCCCCATCTTTTTTCTTTACTCTCTCTTCACATTTCTATACATCTTTCCCACCTTCCTCCTCTCTTTATTTCTCTCACCAAGCACTCTCATTTTCTCCGTAACCTCAATTTATTTTACCAGGATACACCAGGAAGTCTCCTCCAAACTTGGTGCCCGACGTCATGTAGTACCCCATCTCCCAGAAATGTTGGAACACTCTGCACTTGAGCTTCTCCCTCTCCGTAGAAGGGTAGCGCCAAGCGCTGGGAGGTGCCTCCAAGATGAACTTGCTGCCCACTGGTTCAGCTATCAAAGAAACAAAAAACACTGGGATCAACCCACTTCATACGACACGTCTTTGTTTGAAGAAAAATCTTTCTGGGTCTGTGAAAGAAGACCAATGAACCAGATTGTTTTTTCTCGTTTTTTGTTGAGTTTCACTAATAAAGGTATCAGCTTTAAATATTACTTCTGTACAGAGAATGCAATTGCTCTCTAAATAATCTAGTCTATGCATTTTCATGAAAGTCAACTCTGAGTTGACTTCTGTGCGAGCCACATTATTTTTTCTTTTCTTCAAGTACGCTGTTTTAAGGTTAACCATTTCTTTGCATCTAACATGTTTTTAAGGATACATGTTTAATGTGATTGTGCACACATTGTGTGCGGGCAAGCACTGAATCCAATGACCGGGGTAATATTATATATGTAAAGTGCTTAGAGACATTTGTATTAAGCGCTATATAAAAATTAAATATTATTATTATTATTATTGATGGGTACGTTTGGATGGATTGAAATGAGAGTCCAATGTAAGAGAAATAAAAAATAATCCTAATACCTGTACAAAGCTGGACTGAGCACCCATCCTCCTTGACAGTATCCTCTTCCTCCTCAATCAATCTCCTTTTCCCATCTTCATCATTCTCCTCCTCAGCGAAGCACTCCTTTACAATACGAGGAGGCGATAAGACCGCTTCACTTGCACAGTCTGTTGGGGATTTTGTTCTCTTTAACTCCGCATTGGTACACTGCCTTTCCTCAGTTACTCCTAGTCCATCATCATGATTTGATGAAGATTTAGTTCTTGGTTCATTTGATTCATCTTCATGAAGCCCAAAGGCACCACAAGCCTTCCTGATAGTCTCTTTGTCTTCAAGACCATCAAGAATGTTATTTCCTTTGGCTTCTTCATCCTCCGTTCTTCTACGATCATGTCCATCAGGTTGGTTTCCAGATCCTACATTTTTGCTCGTTCCTTCTTTCCCTTTTAAAACACTCTCTCCTTCCACCACCTGTTCTTCCAATGCACAGAGTCTTCTATCATTGTCTTCCTCTCTTTCCATCGTGTGATTCTTTCCTTCTCCTTTTACATCTCCTATCCTACTTTCAATCAACATCTCTCCAGGACATGTCGATTCTTGGTTTCCCTTTTCTCTTTCCTCTGAATCATTATCTTCCTTTATTGGAGGATCAATGTCTCTTTCATCTTTCCCTTTTGTACCAGACAACTTTTGGTGCAATTGTTTCTTTCTCTCTTTCTTTTTCCTTCTTCCTTCCTCAATCACTTCCTTCAGATTTTCTCTCTGTTCAGCCACTTGCTCCTGCCACAAATGTTTCTGAAAAATGAAAGGTTAAAGAGAAGGTTGAGTTTTGGGAAGAGGTGAAACAAAATTTGTGAGCATTATCATTGTGATTATGCAAGTGTGGAAGAACATTAGATTAAAAAATGTTCCTTGAAAAGCATGGCCCTTCAAATGCTTTCATATTCTAAATATGGCATGCAACAACATAAAAATTGGGACAGATTTTTATGCCACATGTTTGCGTAGCCCCATATACATCTTTCTGTGTACAGTGCTTGTAACTTTACCAAGACTGGGCCAATTCCTTATCATTTTGATGATTCCAGAACCATGCAGTACACACCAATACCTATATGCTAACTTTTCTGATCGATTCCACACTGTTTCTTTCACAATGCAATTGCATGACCAGAACTCAGCCTTATCTTTAAGATTCTGAGTATGATGATTCAAATTTGATATCATAATCTGGCAAAGGACAGTGTAACAGTTAGTTGGATAAAGTGTAGAAATTTCTTTTTCCTCCCAACTACAATTTTTGTTCTTCATATTGGGAACACAATAACTAGTATCCATATGAGACAGCCTGCAATCATTCAACAAAGTGTACCAAATAATGCAGCATATATAACTCCTTGAGATTGACAAAAATGTTCTGAAATAAAAATATGTTTCACCTGTTCTTTCATGGATTCCATTCTCTGTTGGTTGAATTCCTTAACCTGAAGCTTACTGGGCTTGGCTACAGACAAAGTCACAAGTCTGGCAACTCCTGCAAATACAAGAACAAATTAAAGCTACACATATCTGTATGCCTCAACCGGTATCACAGAAAACAAACATATAATATAAAATGAAGAAAGGTAATAAATATTGCAAGATGGATTATGTATCTCCTTCTCCAATGGACCCCCTTCTGCTCAGGGACGTGTTTCTTACCAGTACATACAACATTTGGCTCTCATTCCGAAGGCGGGGGAAGTAAATTGATCAGGTTCATTCCATGTCAAATCACCCCAAATCTTTTTACAATCACAACCCTACCTTCTTCAAATTGGTCTCGATTTTGAATGAGGGGTAACTAGGCTGTTAAAGCTGAAATTAAAATCCACCCCCCCCCCCCTCCCCCCGAAATTGGTGCTAATTTGGTATACAGGGTAACTGAGACTTTTCAAAGCTATATTTGGCATTTAAAGAGTTTGATATATATCTGTCTAATTTTCAAGACTGTTCTACATACCATGTTGAAGGAGAACTGCAGCCTCTTCAGGCATGAGCTGAAGAGGCAGACCAAGCTGGGTATTCTGTCGAGGGGCTCCTGGCAAGGCACCGATCAACGAACCTACTATGTGGTGTTCATTCCGGAGTTTTTCAACTTCTGTATCAAATCAATCGAAGCAAAAGATATAACATCAGATACATTAACTACAATCTACATTATCACATTACACTGGTGATCCTCCCATAGAAATTAACAACTGTTATTTTGAAGATGGGGAAAGAGAGGAAACTTATCATGTGATCTAAGGATTGCATAAACTTAATTCTTGATCTCCACGCTCTCATTTTACTAATAAGTTTTTTCAATTGTTGTTATTGTAAAAGCATACAAGCATTTCTTATAAAGTATATTATCATCATTATTTGTCCATGAAAATGACAACAAATTTCATGCAGGTATTTTTCTAGATATATAAATTCTCCATTTTGAAGCATAACCTTGATACAAATCATATTTATCACATCATTATTTATTTCATAAATGTTAAAGATTGAATATGAGTTAATCCTCTTATAATTATTACTTGCAAATTACATTAGTAACACGTGTTCATTGCAAATTAGACGTTTGTATCATATTTGATGCTACCACTTTCATACAAATTTACTCTCTTAAACAGCTTGAATGAAATTAAGCCTCATAAACTCTTTTGTTCATTCAGGATAAAATCTGATAGATGTTGATAAAGAACTTTTTTTTTAGCCGATATTATCGGCGATATATCGAAAATAAAAAAATTCTCATTCATCTTGGTTTTGTCACGTTTGTGAAACAGATTGTCCGCTTCCTGATCTACAGCACTCCAGCAAAGCATGCTGAGAGTAATGTCTCAGATCCTCATTACAGTAGATAACTTCACACAGGCGCGCGCCCGCCCGCAACCCGGCATCGGTAGGTACTTGTATCCTGCAGCGGTTTGCCGTGAAACCTGAGGAAAAGTGTAGATCTATACAATCATCGTTTTTCCAAAAAATACTCCAAAAATAACAAGAAAATTGACACGAAACTGGAAATAAACATAACAACTTTTAACTTATGATCTTTATTTGGACATTTAATGAATATTTACTTCATTTTGGATATGTTTTAGTAGGGTATCTCCACGCCCGAGTTACGGGTCAAATTTGGATACGTTTCTGAACAAGCGCAAAGTGCAGCAGCATGTCGTTGGCCTGCCGCCAGTTTGCAAAGACACTGCGATCCAGTACACACGGGGGGAAAGGAGTCGCAGGTTCGCTGAAATCACTCACATTCATACTACTACTCAGTCACTGGTATAATACTATCCGTTTTTCAAAAAATACAAAATAAAACATGTTCTTACCATCAGCATGCCAGACACATAACTGCCCAGAGATGAAGTGTAGATTTATCAACTGCTTCGATGCCATTATGAATAACAACAAGGTAGAAATCAATGCAGAACCAGCAAGAAAACTACAATCAGCATGATCAGCGACGGCAGTCTGCTTGAGAATTCCTTGATTTTCTAACAACGCCCTCTTGTGGATAAATTCAGAAATAAGAAGAAGAAGGAGAGGAAGGAGGAGAAGGAGAACAAGAAGAACAAGAAGAAGGAGTAGAACAAGGAATAGAAGAAGGCAGAAGAAGGAGGAGGAGAAGGAGTAGAAGGAGAAGAAGAAGGAGTAAAAGAAGAAGAAGAAGAAGAAGAAGAAGAAGGAAAAGAAGGAAGAGGAGAAGGAAGAGCAGAAGGAAGAAAAGAAGGAGTAGAAGAAGAAGGAGGAGAAGAAGAAGAAGGAGAAGAAGAAGAGGTTTTAGAGTTGAAAGAGTGGGATATAGCCTCAAGTTTAACCCCCCCCCCCTTAACACGCATATACCAATTCCCTCTCTTTTTCATTCCATCCCCTCCCTCGTCTAGTTTTTATTCCTCCTTCTTATATTAAACCATTACTGCATTTGGCCTACAATATTTAGGAGAAACAGGAACATCAACAGAAGGGGCACTGTGGCCTGACATTCTGGAAAGTGGCCCCTTGGTTTGATCAGTAGGCCCCACCATCTCCTGATTAGGCCTTTAAAAAAATTTGTCGTATAGCCCTTTGCTGCCGATAAATCTTTAAATCTACGGTCGACCTTTTTATAATTCTTTTTCCCACTGTTTTAAGATTATTATTTGTTTATTTTTATGTAAAGAGGCCAAAAAAAGGCCAAAAAAAAAGAAAGAAAAGAAAGTCGACCGACCGACCGACCCAGGGTAATACAACATCTTTTTTTGGTAGGCGTTAGTGGACCCCATTTAAATTGATACAGAAGGCAACAGGGCGGTCAGCTCAAGTCTCTCTCACTCCCTCTATCTCTCTCTTGTCTTTGTATATAACTCTCCCTCTCTTTAGCAGGCACGTAGCCACGGGTGGCACCGCCAATTTTTTTTTCTTCCAAGATCGGTTGAACTTTTTTAGACCCCTGCTCTTTAGTCTTTCTATCTCTCTCTCTCTCGTCTTTGTATCTAACTCTCCCTCTATTTAGTCTTTCTGACTCTCTCTCTCTCTTCAGTCTTTCTATCCGACTCTCTCTAGTCTTTGTATCTAACTCTCCCTCTCTTTAATCTTTCTGTCTGACTCTCTTTCTCTCTCTTTTCAGTCTTTCTATCTATCTTTCTCTTGTCTTTGTATTTAACTCTCCCTCTCTTTAGTCTTTCTCTCTTTTCAGTCTTTCTATCTAACTCTCCCTCTCTTTAGTCTTTCTGTCCGACTCTCTCTCCATTCCTCCCCCTCTCTCTTCCTTCCTCCCCCCCCCCCCCCTTCTCTCTCTCTCTCTCTCTCTCTCTCTCTCTCTCCCTCCCCCTTGGTTTCTCCTTTTCTTTATCTTCTTGAAGCCTGTCCAGAATGATAATTACATATTCAACAATGTATGTATCATCTCCATATAAAGCATTCTTTGACTCTGGGATATCATTTGGTTCCAATACTCAATTGGGAGTCCAAAAATGTATGATCTGTACAATATAAATCCTGAAAAGAGTTGAAACAGAGAGATATATATTGTCCTCAATTCAGACAAAATTCCAAAAACTGGCATTCCTGTCTGACTGTCCAGGAGCCTCTTGCATACAAAAAGTTGCATAAATAACTTGATTTTCAACCAATCCATTTTGTGCACTATTATGCATTTAAAGTAAACACAACTATGATGCAAGAGGGCCCTGGCCTATCTGTTACATTATTTTTGAACGGTAATTCATTCACAGGATATTAAGACAAACAATTAAAAAAAAATATTACACAAAGACCTCATACATTACTTTCTGATTCCAATGTGGTTTTATTCATATCTAATCAATCTTTTTTGTTGTTTCACATATAGTGTAGATTTTAAAATGTCTCGACCTTCAGATCCTATGCAACACCGGATACAAAATCACAAAATGGTTGCCAACTGCAAGATTAAAAGCTAGATTTTAATACAGTACATACGACTGTAACTCTTTCATGAAAGTAGTAGTCTTTTCTCCAGAACTCAATTGGATTCACAATTATGGTTTATACAGGTTACAGTCTGAAACAAGACTACAACAATGTAAAACACAAAGACTTTTTTTTAGTCCATATCACAAATATCAATTTTCTAGTTAAAATTGCCAGATTCTTTTCAACTTGTGACAAATTATAAAAACAATGGGCTCACTTTCAATGACAGACATGCATTGCAGATATACTGTAGTCTTGCAATGCAGTTACACATAATGAAAATACTAGATAAAGCTCTACTATAACGTGTGCAATTAATTGTAGACCCATTGGTGCAAAGTCACCCTTCCAATAGAGAGTACATGTATAAGAAACTGTCTTAACAGTAAAACACATTATTTTTGCAACTTTTGTAATCTCACTTTCCTCTAAAACAGTTAACATAATAATTATAGTTAAACTACGACCACTTACTTTTTAAAGTTATGAAATACATTTAATCACTCATAATTGATCAGACAGAGATATAAATAAAAGTACCAAGATCAAATTTAAAAACATCATCACACTTTTTATTAAATTATGGCCACATCATTTAACAGATTGACTAGGTGAAAGTCAGTCCAGTTAAATTGTTTCGTGTAGGTAAGTTCCCGTTAAAATCAAAGTCAATCCTAAAAGTCCCTTCAAGTATACGTTTGGTAGTTTTTATCTCCCATTTCACAAGTTTCGCAAAAAAGAATGTACATGTATGTATTAGTGAATAATAATGGTACTTGGTGTGCAAAATGGGAGTGTAGAGGTCAAAGGTCATGTTTGCATGAAAGGTCAACCTCCTGGCAATGTATTTCTAGTATTATGTATCAAAACAGAACAAAACTATAAAGCAAACTAGAAATGACAAAACTACATCCAACCTAGTACAAACAGGTTGTCTATGGATTTAAGAACACAAACATGTAGAGTGGAAGATTCGTTATTGTCAGTCAAATTTCACATTTATAAAGGAACATCAGAATGCTGAATATCACTGGTTTTTTTACTGCTATAAAGAACCAATTAACTTTTTATTTAAAATTGCCAATTATAGATGAGATATGAAGATGAAAGATGAAAAATAAAATGAAAAAATAGAATACAATAACATACCACCAAAGTATTATTCAGGGGAATTAATTTTTCATCATTTCAGCTTTTGCAAAATGAAACATGATAACAATATGAGTAAAATGAAAATCTGTAATTCATATTTTTCATACCTTTCTAGTATTTGCAAATATATCTTGTAAATTTAAAAAATAAAAACATTGCCTTCTCATTTCCTCCACACATAGCCATAAAGATTACAATCAAACATCTGGGGTTAACTTGTTATAATTCTGGGTTTTTTCTTTCAATTTAAAGGTAGGTACAAGAAATATCAATTCACACAATTAATGTGCTCCTGATAAAGATCAGATTGAGAATATCAATTCATAAAAGTTTGTTTTCAGAACTTAGAACACAGAAAACAATAATGCAAGTTCCAGAGTACCAAGACACAACATTTTTACCATAAATTACTTAAAAGTGCGAGGAGCAAAGCATTGGAGTTGAAAACAATATTTGCTGTAATCAAATCAGAAAACTGTCTCTACAACATTCCAAAAAAGTGAACACAGTTGTTTCAAGGGACACCCAACCAAATTATTGAACAGGCAGGAAGATAATGCCTGAGACACAATGTTCTCCATTTCTATAAGATATCGCCATCCCAAAATCCCTTATAAAACAGAGATGACTTTTGTTCGGGGGGTATCTTCTTGCAATTTTGTCTATCCCAAGTAAGTGCTGTATGAAAGTATTGAGTGATCAGTTTTTATTTTACAGAGATTCTTTTGAAATGCTCCATCATCCCCACCTACTTTAAAAACAAAGACATACATGTAATTACATGAAGCAATAACCAGCGTGCAAATTTAGTTATGGGTGATACAAGGCTCACACCAGAGATGAAAGACACCAGAAATAAGAGAACCCTCGTGGTACAAATTCCAAAATCTCAACACAAATACTTCCACTAGGCTTTGAAAATTCTTTTTAAGAATAACAATTCTTTAGAAGAATTAAAATTGAAATTGGTTGTGAGTGAAATTCCATTGCACTACAAGAACCTAAAGACAAGGTGAAATCATACAATTCAATTGGGATCAATTTCTTATAGAAATATTCTTTACAATTCATTATTCAAATTAACGACTGAAAAAGGATCTTTTCTTTTGATTTTCTAGGTATAGCTGGACTTACGTGAGTAGCTACATAGTTAATGTCAACCCTTTCATGGTCTAATTAACAATTTAGGAACCTGCGATTTGGAAGAAATATTCATTCTGGAGAAACACCAGGTGACCAAGAGTGATTATAACACAGATAATGCATCAAATTCCCTCATTTGACAGTGAACAAAAAACAGAAAATTACTCGGAACATATCATGGACAAACGGAGAAAACAAGACAAGGAGTGTATTCTACAGATGAAGTAGCCCGGTACTGGTTGTTCAGAGCGTCACACTTCCAACACTATCATGTGAATCTTGCACAAAGCCATTGCAGTAAATATTGTCACACCATTTCTTTTCCTCGATGCTTCATCCAATCCATGTCACGTTGGTCTTTTTGTGTTTTTTGTCGTTGCAAAGTGTCTCTTAAACATCAATTGTCTTTTAAAACAAGGTCTGTTATAATGTACTGTCCATTTCGTAAGTACAATGTCTAGTTCTTGTTCGGCATAACTGACACAAACGTTCAGGTCGAATATAAGAGTGGACACCACCAACATCAACACTGGCTACTGATATTTGGGTACAAGTTTCACAAGAAAATAAACTGAAAAATCAAGTGGTGTCTCTTTTAAAATGTCTTTTTTGTCACAATGTAGCCAAGGTACTGGTTCTACCAGAATGACTGGATATATGATACGTTTTGTTTTTTTCGCTTGATTCTTTCCAAAGAAGCTTCCCAGACGCAACAGCAGAAGTAACACGATTCCTTGTAATTGTCAAATATATGAAATAGCCGACTCTTTGTAGTTCATTGTAGATCGCTCCCTCGCATGCTCTTCTCCGTGCTGAAATTTCCAAACATTGCTGTTTTTTTAAAACCACCATCTCATATGAGAACCCCGTAGTCCCAAATACATCAATTGGCATTAAATATCGCGGTTTTCTGAAAGGAACTCGACAGCCATCTTGGACAGAGTCTCCACAATCTAGCACCTTTCTTCTGAACCAAACTTCCTCCAAATCTATGCATCTCAAAGCTTTGCATCCTCATCTTCCTTTCACAATGGCAAATAAACATATCCTTCCTCCTTTATGAACGGGGCCAATAGCATAAGCCTTTCCATATCACTGAAAGCAAAATACAGACCGGACTTTATTCAATGTTTTCCTGCGCATCAGATAATTTTCAATAATTTTTTTCTTAGCAATTACAAGTGTAGCAGATTTCTAAACCCTAGATGATAGGTTGTTTTTTTAATAATAATTTTCCTTTAAAGCATGACGTATTCCTTGACGACTCTGCAAAAATTAGCTGACAGTCATCATTACAAACCTCGCTCTCCAAGGGGATTTAGTTTCGGTGCCCTCCACGTCGGCTGCTACGGGTGTCAACCTGTCAGGAGAGAAAATGGTAAAACTGTAAGAAAACGACAAAGTATTTGCAATTTTTTTGTTAAACGACTAGAAGCTGAAATAACAGGAATACCTTACAGACGCCCCCCCCCCCCCCCTCCCCATAAAAACTCCTGACCTACAAAATTGCATAATACAAACAGGGAGCAAGTGCCTACATATACAGACCCAGAGTGTAAAAAGCAAGTGTGATGACTGGACTGCAAGAAAACTGACTTACAGATGTACATGTACATTTCACCTCCTACCTCAAGTAAATTTGATTAGAAAAGAGCCAACACAGAAATCAAGTATTCTATCACTAAACTCAAATGTTTAACAACCTATAGCTTAAATTTGTCACTGATTAACCAGAAATTTGAAGAAAAAAATATGAGAAAACCTACATGTACATGTACTAATGTAGGCAGACCTAATTAGCAAGTTACTTTTGTAATAATCATCTTATAACATGGACAGTTTCCTTTTTTTCTACAACCTTTTAAATTGAAATACTCATACACCTGTGAAATTTAAAAAGAGAGCGAGAGAGCGAGAGAGCAAGAGAGAGAGAGAGAAAGAGAGAGGGGGAGAGGGAGAGAGAGAGAGAGAGAGAGAGGGGGGGGGGGGGAGAAAAGCAAAAACCAGAAAGGATGGAAGCCCACAAAGATCTGTGAACGACAGAGAAAGTCTCAAGCCTGAAGTGAATAGTTTTTCTTGTTTATATAGTACAAGTCAATGCCTTTTGGCCTTTGGAAATTGTCCAGATACCATAAAAAGACAATGTATTCAGATTTTAGAATGAAGGAATCATCGACTTGGGTGGAGAGCCAGACAACTTAGACAAGCTTCATTCACAAGGACAAGCACTTGTGTGGCTAGGCTAGGCAGGCACATTAGAGCTACATGTACCGGTACATGGACATTTACAAGAAGTCATGTGAAATATTCAGTACATGTACATGTACATGTATATGTACATTGTACCTGTCAGTGTCACTTTTAGGATTATGATTCTTGTACTTACATCTACAGATGTATACATGTAACTCCATTATTTGAAAGGTAGAGATTCAACTTTTTGAAAAATATTATGCAAAATTAATCAAATTTTGTGTGGAAAACTGGATATTTTATTTTATTTTCTTACAAGTATTATTCAAGTGATTTAACCAGATCTGTATTACCGTAGATCATGTAAACATGACTGCAGACATTTTCTAGAGCTTCCTCAAGCGAAATATGACGAGACCATGTGCAATTTACCCTAATAACTAACCCTGTAACCAATAATCGGATCTGGGGCCGATCGTCGTCCATTCAGGTAAAATCGGATAATATATTCTGATCGCCGATCAATGAAAATGATCGGAAAAATAATCGGAAGGGAAAAAATGCAGAAAATGTTCAAGTTTGGAGCTATCAAATACTTTAAAAAAATGCATGGGTAGGATTATTTTGTCATTTGGAGTTGTTGTAGATCATGTTTGTTGATCTCTTCATGACTTTGAAATTAATAATATTAGTCTAAGAGAAGAGGTAAAACATGCGAGCTGCCATTTTGGATAATAATGTACAGGTACATGTACAGTGTAGGCACATTTTTTTTTTTTACCCATTGTCAAATGACAAAATAATCTCAGGTTTGCATTTTGGGGGGAATTTGACAGCCTAAACATTTTGCTTTTTTTTTTTCTTCTTTCGATCATTTTTCCAATGTTTGACATTTAATGGCATGAAAATAGTTTTCAACATGGACTACAACAACTTCAAATGAGAGAATTATCCAAGGTAAAAAAATATTTAAAAAAATCATTTTGAACTGATACTTTACATGTAGGTTGATACCGATCAAAGGTGCGAGGATGACGCTCCGATCTTCTGATCAAAGCGCCAACTTACAGGGTTACTAATAATAACCCTGTTAACATGTACATTTAAACATTTCCGGATTCTGGTGTGGACTTGTAACACTATATTTAAAGAAATAGATTTCCTTACATGTCCTCCCATATTACTTTTTTAAAACATAACTTAATTTCCATATAAGCAGAAAATCAGACAAACCAATCAAAAACAGTTCGAGCAAAATCGGATAACTACTGTACATGTAATAAGAAAGTTTGTTTTGCTCTGTTTCTCTGTTTTTCTGCATTATTAAAAGCAAATTATTTCTTGAGTGGACTTAGCCTTTAAGGAAATATTGCAATAATTCTATCCATATTTATTGATACATGTTCGTAACAAAGATTGGATTCTATTGCACAATTATAATTTGAAGAGTACAATTACAAGTCCCTTCTACAGTCTAGTTTCCACTAAACTCCTTTTATGGCAAGACTTGGGTGCAGAAAAAGAAACAGAAAGAGGGAAATGTATCATGAGTAATTCCACAAAAGGAAACATAAAGAAGTCTTGTTCAAAAGAGTGTCAGATCTTGCCAGAACTCTTTGGTGAAATGTCTCTAATGTAATAAAAGAAATCTTTCAATATCTACATTGTACCACACAAGCGAGATTAGTAACTTAGATAAATTAATTCACCATATCCTGTGCAATATGAATAGAAGTTAGAGAATAAGAAAAACAAGTATTCAAAATATCCTCCTCCTGTAATATGTTACGAACTAAGACATATTTAAGACATACCCTTCGGTTAGAATCCTCCTCTTGCCGTTTCTCATAGTGGCTGAAATCATCGAAGATGGAGGTGGTGTGCTTGAAATTGTGAATGATCTTCATCACCTGCTTGGCTTTGTCCAATAACACTTCCTGAGTGTCACGCGAGTTGGTCACAGGCTTGTTATCATTGTTCTCCAGCCGTATGTGCCGAAGCTGGCTGTTCGGAACGTCCTTCACATATACCCACCGCACATCAAAGCGACCCTTCCACTTGTCCTGGGCCCACACACCAGTGTTGGTTGTGTAGTCCACCTCGGACATCATTTCCGCCACGCCACAGAAATGCCCACTACCGTTTACACTGTAAATTAGGTACACAGGACCTTTACTTTGGCGTTCCCGCATAGCAGCATCCAAGCGCTTGTTGCCATGCTCGGTGCTGCACCAGATACCGTACTTGATGGAGCGATGGATGTCGTCTTCTGAGTAGCTTTTGATGATGAAGATTCGTGAGTTCTTAAGGTCAAGTGTAAAGTCAGTAGGGTTATAGTCATTGATAGAACGTAATTTCTCCAACACCGGGTGATCTGTATCACTTTTCTGGCCCGGCACACCAGTAATGGGTGCCAGACCCGCGGTACTGCTTTGGTTAGTAGATCTCTGTCCATAGCCGCGATTCTGTCCATTCGAGTCCCACACTCTCGGTTGTTGGGGTTGGGGCTGCACAACAGCCTGAGGTCCCCTCCGTGGAACGTCACTCGTCGGCAGCACCGGCTTTTGCTGGGACACAGTCTGAGCCGCAGTAAGAGGAGGCTGAGAAACCTCAATCTTGGCAACTGGCTGAGGCTGGACATGTTGCACTTGTGGTTGAGGGTGAACAGGGATCTGCTGCTGAGGGGGCTGCATGGGAGGCTGCTGGGGTTGCAACTGGGCATGCTGCTGAGGAGGGATGGCAGCAGGAGGTTGCGGTTGGGCTTGGTTTTGAGGGGGAGAGGGCATGGTGGTAGCAGTGCCGGCTGGCTTAGGAGGATTACCAGTCTTGTCGCCATTGTTCCAAGTTCCGATAGTCATAGGGGGCTTCATTGTTGGAAGCTGAGTAGGTACAGGAGCATGGGATCCGGTCTTTGTCGTCTTCTTGGGCTGCGGCTTCGCGGGCTTACTAACGATAGAGGCCCACGACGTTTGCTTTGGCACTGCTGTGTTCTGAGGAGGGGGCTGTGCAGCTCCTCCTGCCCCAGCCAGAGCCTGAGAGAAGCTGGGCGCTTGGGGCTTGGGAGGAATCACATCCTGCTTCAGAACTTCCCGTCCAGCAACATTCATAGCAGTCTTATCCATGGGAGCACCGATGTTCAGTCCAGACATTCCCAGTTCCATTGCCTTCATCCCATGGGCTTTTCCATCCTGCGCGTCAAGTCCATTCAAACCCTGGCTGTAGTTCCGCTGACCGGTCATAGAGTTCGGATTAGCCTGATACCTGGGGTAGTCATAATAAGAGGCAGTTGGTGCCTGGGCCTGGGGCTGGGTGCGAGCTGTTCCCTGGGGCTGGGCAGCAGGTGCAGAATTATTAGCCCAGGTCCCCGGCATAAAGTCTGCATTGGGAGGGAAAAAGTTGAAGGTCTGGTTCAAGTAGGGAGGGGTTGTGCCAGGTTGGTTGTAGTAGTCCGTTGGGGCAGCATAGTTCGACTCATAGTTTGTGTAGTTAAAATTGTTAAAGGTGTCTCCACCTGTCGACCAGGTCGTTTCAGTTCCAGGGATAGAGTACGATGGGAAGGAGTAAGGTGACTGGTAGTACGTTGCTGGCATGTAGGAATCCTGTGCAGCCATACTGGGCGCTGACGAGTACCCCTGCAAACAACAAATCCAGAGAAACACAGTGTCATAAATAAGAATAAGAGCAATAACCATGTACTTTGAAGGCATTTGCAATCTTTAACAAGAACTCAACTATCCCTTTAAACATAAAACTGAGTTCTGGTCATGTGATTGCATTGTGAGAAAAAAACGGAGGAAGTGATTGGAAAAGGTCAATCACGTAGCACATGCATGTAAGTATTGGTGAATACTGTGAAGTTTTGGAATCACAAATAGATACAAACTACTCTGTTTTCACTTTCACATGTGGTAACACATCGCATCATTTAAGAAAATTTCATAACAGCATTTTAGTAATTACAAAACAATACAGGGAAATTACAACAATACAGGGAAATTACAACAATAATTCATTGCCCCCTCATTTCTTGAAGGAAAATAGTGAATCCTTACCTGATGGGCGGGCTGGTTGGACTGCATGTAGCGTTCTAGTTCTCCCTCACCAACATTCTCCTTGGGGTTTATCGGTCCATTTTGTACTGAGGGCAAGATGGGTGATGGAGAAAAATATAAGCATCATGGTTTAATACAGCAACATGCAAATACATGTGTGACTCACTTTGCTCAGCACATCTTGCAATTTACTTGTACCGGTACATATTCATATTCATGCTGATGCATCTAAATATAATCAATGACTACATGTACATGTATATGAAGTTATGAACTAAAATCTAGGTAATTCGAGCAGCCATTTAAATACATGTACTTACATGTACATATAGTTAAGGGCTTGAAGTGGACATATGCACAACACAAAGAGCCCTGTGATTATTATTTTTTCTTATAATCATTACACAGTTGACTCAGAATAATACTTTAAATTTTTATATGAAAGGCATCTCAAGTCCATGACACAGACAGCATTGTTTCATTTCATCCGTCTATCTGTTAACTTTTAACATACATGAAACTGTACATGTATGCACCCACCCTGGACAAAAGTTATTGCGGAGCCCTGCACATGTGTAATGAACCAACAGAACTATGAAAGCTCACTCACACTTTGCCCCCTCCCATAAAAAAAAAAAAATAATACTCTAAATGTGAGAGCAGTGAGCACAGCAAACTTTATAGAGTTCTCTGGACCATTAAAATAAAAACAAACTCTGGTAGATGAGTCTAGGAAACAACTCTTTGGCATAAATACATTGTATAATGTACATGTACACATCAAAAACAGATTTTAACTTTGATCCAGTCAGGCCCTGGGGCAAATAATATAACTCTGATTCATATTTATCTTTAAAATTCCAGTGCCCTAAGAATAATGAATGATCTGACTGTCAAAGTAAAAAAAAATGAAAGACCTCCCATGAATAAAGAAATCATGTATTCTCCAGAAATACATGGGATAAAGAAGTACATGTAGCTCCCAAACAACTGGCACTTGCACACAAGATTTCATGAGCTACATGTGCATGTACATGTACATGTACTGTACGTCAAACCATGACGAGCACAACTGGTTATCACCCAGCTTACTGTGAGCGCAGCAGGGCAACATGTACTACAGACCATGTACAGAACATGATGTACATGTAAGACTGTTTTCAGAGTTCAGTCAAACATCAAATTCTCACTCATGTACATGCACATGTACCAAGTGGAATAAAATAAATGCACTGCACATTGTCATAGAGATTACTCATTTGAACAACAAAATGGGAAGTAATACTTCTACATGTACATGTACATGTAGATGTACATTGGAGTGACAACAGCTGTGAGTTGTTTAGCTATGAAGACCTTTAAATTGTTCTGGTAAAAACTTAAAAATTATAAAAATTATTTTAAATAATAATGATAGATAATATAAAAAATTTAACAAAATGAAAAACACATTATGTTTTTAAAGTGGAACCCTGTTTATTGGAGCATGCTTTAAGATACAAACCTTATTTTTGCCTGAATGTCAGGAGTACATGTACTTTACATGTATATAAAAAGATAGAAGCTTGGAAACTTAACCCACCCCAGGCCCCACCCCAAAAAAATAAAAATATTCAAAGCAAAACTCTTAACTAATGAATTCAGAATGAAATATTTTGAATGTCAAACTTTGCCATAGACAAAACCAGACAAGCATGATTTTTAGGGCTGGAATTACAGCTAATGCCAACGCCAACTGAATTTCCAAATGGACCAATAAAATTTATCTGAATATACTTTGCACACCTTATAAAGTAAACATTAGCTTTTAAAAGAAGCATGCAGTGATAAAAAATTATTTGATCAATATATTATTATGAGTAGGAAACTTTTAGTAAGTGGTTTTATTTTTCCAACATTATCAGTTTTGCAGCCTGATTTTTGTTCACCCTGTACAAATAAAAATGGCGGCTAGCAATTTAGCTCGCATGTTCTCTTTCCATCTTTACCCCCTTTTTTTTTCCCTCACTTTCAGAGGCATGATAATATCACCAAACATGGATAAAAATAATGCCAAATGGGGGAATATATATACCAAACTGCGCCGGATGGCAAAAAAGGTCTTACCTTGACTCCTCTGGCTTCTTGGTTTCTGGAGAAAAAAATGTAAAGAACAAAAATACAAATCAATATTGACTGCTTTTAAAAAATAAAAGATGGAAATAAGACAACATTCACTTCTTAGCATGCACATAGAATGTAAAATTGTACATGTTTACACTGCACATGTAAAGAAGAAAAACAATTAACAAATATTGATTGCTTTTTTAAAATAAAAATTGAAAAAAAGACACATTTACTTCTTAGTTCTTACTTCTGAGTAAGCACAACAATGTACAACTGTAGTTAATTAAATGTATGAAGGGACCTTCTGGAAAACAATACTGTACTCTACTATACTACTCATGATACATGGAGACACCCCCCCTCTAAATGTAGGTCTACAAACCGTAAACACTAACAACTCTATAGTACATGTAACAGATACAGACATGTATGGTATAACATTTATGCAAAAGTGCAGGACATACAAGTACATGTATGTCAGTTACATTTAGTACATGTACAAGTGGATGTAGGCCTACATTTGTACATGAACATGTGTAGTAGTACCACATAAAATAAAATGTCTTACATGTACATGTAGGGCCCATAAGCAAACAAACATCTGCAACTGTACCTCAGCAGAGATGTGATTTCAACTGGTTCAAATTGAGTAACTGTCGATGCATTGATGAATAGCTTGGGAAGTTCAAAAGTATTTTTGCATAATTCTGAATGTGCATGTACATGTTTGCAAGGAGAAGGACAAGTTTACTGAAGAAGGACAAGTTTAACCCTGATGAACTATTCAACTGTCCATGTTCATCTGTAACTGCACATTGCCAAATTCAACAGTAACCCACTAACGGACACCGAGGGGCAAATAAGTTTTGTATAACTTAATGCCTACTTCTAAGTTCTAAGGTTATGATATCCAAGGTATGATGATGTAAATCACATGGTGGTTTGTGTGGCTTGACTTTAAAAAAAAAAACATAACACAAAAATCACAAGTTCAAAACAATTGTCAGGAGTCAGGACCCAGGGCTCACCATCTGCAGGTGCCTGGGCAAAACAAAATGGAGTTACATGCACACTGTACTTGGGCACTTGGGCATCTAAAAATGAGTCATGGCCTTATCTTAGAGGCAGGACTGAGGTTAATGATGAGTTGATGACCAGCCCTTATTTTATGCACCATTATCGACATGTACATGTATCTTATAATGCATTTTTGTCACATTCTTCTAGATCCACATGTACCACATTATTTTGACACAGTACATGTACAATGTACATGTAGGTATAATTGAAAGATGCAATATTCTTGAATAAAGTTTTATTCAAAATTATTTATTTATAAATTTCATCACTCTTCATGCAGGCATATGGGTGCCAATTAGGTTAAGCGATATCAATATAGTAGCATCATATGCTTACTTGACTTTGTTACATGTATTGCAAACCATAATGAGCTGCAAACGTAAAATGACAGTATTTCAACTTTCAGTTTCAAGCAAACTGAGATAGATAATACAAGTTGATTTGTAACTGTCTCAAGCTAGATCAAACATTAGTATCGCCAGACTGGAGTGCACATGTAACTTTGCAATTCTTATGAAACAAAACATGCATCAAAAATGTTTTTCTCCTCCATAATTTTACATAATTAGACTAGACCTAGATTGAAAAATTATAAGAATATTGAAACTGAAAAACTAATTTAGGAATTACATCATACATGTAAGTGAACTAGCCTCAAAATGCTGCTTTTCAAGTAAAATATCCCAAACTGGAAGTAAAATGCCACAAACAATCACATCCCTTGATTGTGGGCATTCATGGAAAAAGACAAGACAAAAAATATGAATCAGTGTGTAGACATGGAAACCTTTTTTTTTTTAACAATGTCAAAATTACATGGTGGCCTTCTCTCATGAAAATTACCTTGTTCTTGCTCAAATCGTTTATTAATTTTGTGTCACACTTTATGTTCTTTAGGACTAATATCATATTAATACCAATAGGGGAATATGAAAGAAAATCCTAATCAAATTCATGTCAAATATTAAAATTGTTCAGCCTCCAGCCCAGGATTCAATCAGTTTTCATGTGATCCGACATGAAATGGCCCGGCCATGGGACTCCCCAATTTACAACTACATCATGATTGCAGATCTATATGGAAACCTTTGTTTAATTAAGAGATAATTTAATTACATCTTGTCTATTATAAAGTCAGCAATCTACAAACACTACACAATATAATTTGTTGAATGATTGTGACTTCATTTCATGAGTTCGAATGCAAATCATGCAGCAATGGCCAGTGCAACTGCAATGCAATGCCAATGCTGCGAAGTGCATGCAAGAATAGGATTGAAGAGTTGGAGTTGCTGAACCTCAAAAGCCTGAAGGTGATTAGATCTACAAAATATTTCAGGCAATAAAGAAACTGAAATTTTATATAGATTCAACTCGATGATAATTAGACGCGAAAAAGATTACAGTTTCATTAAAAGGGCGGTTACATTTGGTTCCGATTATCGCCTGACATGATAAAATCCGCGACTGTCATGTACATTGTACGCATTTGTTACATACAGGCATGTCAACACAGAGCCTGCATTACGTTCGTACAGTGTGGAGCTCCCATTCCTCACACACACAGATACACACACTGCGAAAGCAATGCTCCACAACGTAAAACCTTTGGGCACATAGAGGTGTACATGGCCGGCGAGTGTGCCATGTCATGTACGTACACATCAATGCATAATTTGGTGATAGAGAAACAGACGGTGAAACGAACCTGTTCAACTCCTGCCGCCGCAGACATTGCCTTATAAATCCAATAATAACCCCTGATTCCACCAAAATAAAGTCTTCACTGACAGTCCAAATGTCCACGGGTAAATAATTTTTTTTCACACGATCGTAATTCCTTCCTCTTGACGGAAAATCGTATTGCAAAACAACGCTAATTTACGTCGGCCGATCCCAATAACAATGGTGGATTCCCAAGAAGTACATGTGCCTTGCAGAAAGACCTAGCGTTGGCTCGTAGTCGCGCTTTCATGTCACGTGATTGCAACGTCAGCACGCTCGGCATATCTCCGATTATAATAGTGAGGATGATAATAACCCTTCAAAACTATATAAAGCGGAACTTAGTTACTATGATTTAAAAGTTAGTTTGCAATATGTGATAGCCTACGTAAACTAAGAATAGAAACGTTGAAATAAATGTGTAGCTAACACAAAACAGATTATCAAATGCAATCATAGGTTTATACTTTCAGTAATCGAAAACTTTCAAGTGAGTTTTGACGGGATGGTGAATTTTCTTTCTTTCTTATTCGTATGAAGCCAGCACAACTCCGCATTTCTAAATGTTATAAATTAAGGACAACAACGAACATATGCAATGATGCATTTGAAGGTCATTTGGGTGTGTCCAAAAAAATTGATCACAAAACCGTGACAATTCATCGTAGTCTGTCACATTTTTAAAGACAAAATGCTTTTCGCACGATCCGACCTTTTTGCACTAAATCATGGTTACGACACAACCCCGGTACGGGTGGAAACCGGGAGCGCGGCGTAACAAGAAACTGTAACGTTTCAAAACATTCATATTATTTGTGATAATCAAGATATTTGAATTATTCGCAGTGACTTGATCGAGTACAAGGCCTAGAGTATTTTACACTTTAGACCAAGGTGTCTGTATAGGGTATAACCTGTATAAAGAGTTTATATGGGGGGGGGGGGGGGGGGGGGGGTGTGAGGAGGGGGTAAGAAATTCTTTATGTGTTTTATTGAACAATCAAAAAACAATCACAATATTTACAAGTTATTATAAAAAGATTACAAAAAAGCAGTAAAACGTAGATCAAAACCTCACGAAAAGTAAATTTACACTAAGATGCAGGCAATTACATGCACATGAACCGATACAACATTATAAAACAGCATTATAAAACAAACTTCCATTTTTTAAAGTTCAAGGGCAGTTTGTTTTTCTTTTTTGCCATACTATATTCAAGATCTTTATTATAGTCAATGTAAGTTCTGAAACCCTTAATATTGGGTATTTTACTTTGAAATTTGCATAAATAAATGTAGTATTTAAGCATAAGAAATAAATACGTCAAAACATATCCTTTTCATAGCCAAACATTCTTCTGATTAATTATTTTAATGGTATCATCCCAAATGGGTTTTACAGTCTGACATTCGATGAAAAGATATAGGTAACTGTCTCGGGTTCATTTTCGCAAAATGAACCATTAGGAGAATTCTTTCGTTTAATTTTAAACAAGAAGTTATTTAATGCTATGGCTTTATGAAATAGTTTAAAATAAAATGAACGAATGCGAGTGCTTATGGAACATTTGAAATTATCAATTTGAATCTTGTCCCAATAAACAGAGTTAGGGTCAGAAAGTTCTTTCCAGAATGTTAATTTCTTTTCGGGAACATGTGGCTCTAGAATGACATTATAAGCATATTTTGGGAACCTTCCTTGCTTACCCAAGTTTTTTGACAAAGGCTTTAGCAGTCACGCACAAATTATTATTCAATAAAATCTGAGAATGTATATAGATCTATTAGTAATAAACCATTGTCAAAATCATTCCATAAATTGGGTTAAAATTATTATTCCACCTTTATGACCAACAGTGTAGTTGCGATCATGTTATAGCTGATTTGTGAAAGATACACAATGCGAGCTAATCAGTGTAGTGGCGGATTAAGGCGGGCACAGGGGGCATGTGCCCCACCCCCCCCCCCCGGTAAAAAAGGGGGAAGGGGAAGGGGAAAGAAAAAAGGGAGAAACGGAGAAAAAGGAGGGGGAATGAAAAATGAAAAGGGAAGAGAGAAAGAAAAAGAAAAGAGGGAGGAGAGAAAGGGGGAGAGAAGAAAAATGAAGGGGAAAGGAAGAAAGGGGAAGAGAGAAGAGAGAAAAGGCGGAAAAGGAAGAAAGAGTGGAAAAGAAGAATAATGAGAAGGGAAAAGAAAGAAAGGGGGATGATATTATAAGAAGGTGTTTTTTTACCGGGACAGGGGGGCACGCAATTTTGCAGTGTACACGATATGGGGTCCCACTTGCCGGGCACGTACCCCCCCCCCCCCCCCCCCAAAAAAAAAAAAAAAAAAAGCACAAGAAGAACAACAAAAAAAGAGATGGAAAAAGGGGGAGAGAATTTTTAAGAGGAGAAAGGAAAAAAAATTAAAGAAAATTAAACATTGATAGAAAGGAGGTGCGAGAACATGAGGAATTTCATTTCTTTAAAAATAACAACCAGGGTCACAAAGTCGAGGGTGCAAGAAAGATACGCATAGCTGTGCCGGGTCCGCTGTATTCTTGCTCGATCCTCGTGTACTATTATCAATGCAGAAGTCTGAAGTCGGTGAAATGTATCGGCCGGCAAAGGTTTTCTTTCCCCTACGAACTGTGACTTTTTATCGGACAAAGAAACATTTTTGAAAATTCAGAGTCGGTACAACGAATCGTCTTCTTTCTCTAATTATTTAATGAAATGTCAAAGGGGGGGAACTGAATTCAGACTATAGGATTAAAGCCCCACTGTCCTACTTGTAGCTACTTGCTCCCTCTATATAGAAAACTTCCCAAATCGGTGCCTGTTGGTCCCCCATGATCCTCTTTTTCTTATGTTAGTTGAGAGCTGAGTTAATAAGATAGCCACCTGTTAGTGACCTCGCTGTGTGGTCTAATCCCTTCTAGCCCAGTAGCATTGACGGTCTTGAAGAGTCGAGAACGGTACAACGAATCGTCTTCTTTCTCTAATAATTTAATGAAACGTGAAAGCTTCCACGCTTCGCGCGGGATGGGCGAAAATGAATTCATACAAGGATTAAGAGTTATAGTTTAATGAAACGTCAAAGCTTTCGCGCTTTGCGCGGGAGGGGGGGGGGAACTGAATTCCGAGATAAGGATTTAGAGTCGAAAACAGTACAACGGATCGTCTTCTCTCTCTAATGATTTAATAAAATGTCAAAGCATCCGCACTTCATGCGGAATGGTGGGGGATTGAATTCAGACAAGGATTAAGAGTCGAGAACGGTACAACGAATCGTTTTCTTTATCTCATAATTAAATGAAACGTCATAGCTTCTGCGCTTCGCGCGGGAGGGGCAAAACAAGAATTAAGAGACGGGGACGGTACAACGTTTCTTTCTCCAATAATTTGATGAAGTGTCAAAATTTCCGCGCTTCGCGCGGGAGGGGAAACTAAAGAATAACTTAGTTCCTGGCCTCGGGTTTAAAGGGTTAAATTTGTAGACATCATTGCCATTAATATATTTGTCGGTAATTGGTGGCTAGTTTTGTCGGTAATCGGTGGCAATCGGTGGTAATCGTTTATGCACTCGAAATAATTTTTGCTAGTACTACTGGTAAAGTACCAGACCACCGTCTTTGTGCATTGTGCAGCAACGAAGCATAATTATACAACGTCTCGCGACGTGACAGATCACTTTTCTCTAACTTATAACCAATCAGAAGGCCTCGTTTTTTCTTCCAGGAAGTGCCGGTGGACATTCATGTGCCAAATACACGTCGACACGGTGGACTGCTCCGTATGACGTCCCTTTAAAGCCCCACTGTCCTACTTGTAGCTACTTGCTCTCTCTATATAGAAAACCTCCCCAATCGGTGTCTGTTGTTCCCCCTTGATCCTCTATTTCTTATGTTATTTAAGAGCTGAGTTGATGAGATAGCCACCTGTCAGTGACCTCGCTGTGTGGTCTTATCCCTCCTAGCCAAACTAGTACTGACGGTCTTTAAGGCACTGCCAGTGCCTTAAAAGGACGTCACACATCCTTAAAAGGACGTCACGCGTAGCTGTCCACTATGTCGACGTGCAAATCGAAAAGTCCCTATATTATGAACATTAGTATTAACATGATCAAGGGCGTCATGCTTCGTTGAAATGCCTATATTTTCCATCCAACCTCACTTGCCCTGTCCCTAGCTTGCAAAGTGCCCTAGCTGCATGGGCACTAAATGCAAGAACAATAGTGATTGGACGCTTTTGAATGTGCTTTGTTCCCCTAGAACTATTCTGTCATAATCAGTAATAAAAAAAGCAAGCACACATTCGATGGGTAGGGGAGAGCGGGGAGTGTTCGCCCTTTTTTTTTATATCACTCTTCTAGAGCCGTCATTTCATATGCAGGAAGACCATGCTTTTCCATGTATCAAGTCATAGGTAATATCTAGCTAATATCACACTCTCACTGGGGTCAGGCACACTGTTTTCACAAAAACGAACCATAAAGTTAATTACGACAAAAGGGCGAAATTGCCCCACCCTGGGGCTGGTTCGTCCGTTTGGCGGGGTAGGTACGCCCTGTTAGGGAAAATAAATACATGAAACAAATATAGTGTTTTAAAACTTCAAAACATTTATTTAAAAGGAACTAGAGGCAACGAAATAATCTCTGACGAAGGATGGGAACAAATAAGCTGAACCAAGGTGTACTGGGCGTAGAACAGCTGGTGATAACACTATAGGCGGACTCTGAAAAAGGAAAAACAAAACTTATGTCAAAATAAATAAATATAATAAGTCATAGAATCAGATCAAGTTGAATAAACACAGTCGTCACTAAACTTTACTGAAGTTGCCAGGTAAGGGCCTGTATTTTCACTTTCAATAAAATCTAATAATTTTGAAGAGCCTCAAAGGTAGGAATAACCACATTGAATGGGGTAAGTTCGCCCCTCAATGCGGGGCAAGTCCGCAAGTCCGCCCCCGGGTGAACATGACCCTTCAAAAACGGGCGAACTAGCCCCATGGGGCTGTTATCGTCGTTTATCTCGTTCTAGGCAAAATGTACAACCGATGTTGACTTGTTCCAACATTTTTTAATAGACACATATCCAGTGTCGGCGATCCCGGGGGGACGGGGGGGGGGGGGGGACACGTCCCCCCTCGATTTGTGTAGGGGGGGGATCGTCCCCCCCCCGGAAACATTGAAAAAGTACACAAAAATAATGTACAGCAAATACTGACTAAAGACTGCAACACACTATTAGGCTTTGGAGGGCCCAAGAGTGCAGCGTTTAAACAAATACAAATGCAAAAATCTTCTGGCTCGGGAGCTATGCTCCCTCGCATAATATCCTTCAAAATGTACAATTAATATTGTAGAAAAGTGAAGTGTGAAACAGGTATTTTGTTTGTTTTCATACTATAGTTTTGCTAAGGAATACAATTTACCTTGACTCCTCTCGTTCACTATGCTCACTCACTCGTGCTTTGGGCAGTTCCCCCCCCCCCCGATAAAATTCAAACGTGGTTTATTTCTAATTCGATACCAGTTACTAATTTACAAATGTTACTGAAATGGCATGATTTTCCCCAAGCTTCCGGGGGCTCTGCCCCCTGTACCCCACTAAGTGCCCTAAGGCTTGTCCCTGGTTACTCAGCTGACCATAATTAAATTCCTAAAACACCTGAGCTTCCGGGGGCTCCGCCCCCTGGACCCCACCAGGGCCCTAAGCGGGCCTCTGGATGGTCATCTGACCATATTCAAAAGCCTAAAACCCTGAGCTTACGGGGGCTCCGCCCCCTAAACCCCACCAAGGGCCGTATAAGGCGGCCCCTGGATGCTCATCTGATCGTAATTAAATGCCTAGAACCGCTGAGCTTCTGGGGGTTTCGCCCCCTGGACCCCAGTACGATTAGTGACCTGCATATGGAAAACTTACGCGCATCTGCTCTGCGCCTCGTCGCTTATCCTGTTAAGCACGGGGAACGTACACCAAAAAAGCCATGTTTTGATATAATTGCTGGTATTACGGGAAAATGGGAATTTAAAAAAAAAATCTTCGGACGGTTTCTTATAATTTGAAATGTCGTCTTAAAAATGATACTAAATTTGGGATTATTCTTTCAGGGGAAACGGGTGCCATTTTCCCCTAAAAGTTTTGACTTTTTCAGCCTGCCTATGGAGATTGCACTGTTTTTCCCCTTTTTTGTCGGGTTTCGCTCAGTCAATCAGTCGGCAAATCTTACACGAGTGACGTATAAAAAATCTTCGGACGGATTCAGAAACCTTGACATCCCACCTTTACGTTGGTATAACGATTGTTTTCATTTGTGGAGGGGAAAAGGGTGCCATTTTCCAACCAATAAAAAGTAGTTTTTCATAGTAAACCAAGGTGACTGGGATAGTGTAGCGCTATAGCTACTCACAACGAGTGCGCCCGTACAATGCACAGTTATAGCTTCAGTGCAATCGCTGTATAGAGGTCAGTGTGTGTATTTAACGCAGTGCGTACAGAGTGTGTGCGTTGCGCTCAAAATCTAGGAGACCGCATCATGTCTATACATGCGCACCCGAATGGGTCATTGCACTCCAACTAGAGGGAAGTCAGTATAATCATTGGCAGAGGGAATGAGTTCGATTTCGTCTACGGTGTGATGGCAAGCCTCTGCTGGTGTAGTCTACCGTAATTTTGCATGTATACTAGGTGAGTTTCATTTCTAATTCTAGTTTGTTAGTGTTAGTAAGTAGTCAACGAGAGCAAGCGCTCGCACCCCCGCTTTGTCGCATTGGACTAGTCCGATCAGTGTACTTTCACGCAAGAGTACACTTGAGCGCTCTCTCTTCGTGAAAGCGGTTGTTTAGTGCTGTATTCTTTTATGCGCGTTTAGGGCTAAAAGTTTTCCATATGCATGCAAGTGTCACAAAATAAGGTATCAAAATATGCTCATCTGACCCTTATTAAATGCCTAAAAACTCTGAGCTTCACGGGGCTCCGCCCCTTGACCACCGCCGGGGCTTTGCCCCTTGACCCCCGCCGGGGCTTTGCCCCTGGACCCCACGCCAAAGTTACACCCAACTTAATTGCTTTGCTCTATCTGATCGCAAATACTTTACCCCCCCCCCCTGCAACTTTGAAAAACGGTTCAGCGGGGCCTGCATGTAACATGTAAGAGCGATGATGATGCGGATTTTTCTCTCCCCTCCCCCCCCCCAAAAAAAAAAAACGTTTTGGCTCATTACGTCACTCACTTACGTCACTCCTCGTTCCTCGCATTTCGTCCCCCCCCCCGGTCATGTAAAGAAATCGCCGCCCCTGCACATAGTGAGCACTATATTTTGTTTCCCTCGAAAATGTAAAAATCGCACCCCCCCTCCCCCCCCCCCCCCCTTGAGCACCAGGGAAGGGGGCCTCCCCCCGGGACCGTCGCAAAGAAAAAGAGAGAGAGAGAGAGGAGGAGAGAGAGAAAGAGAGAGAGAGATAGAGAGAGAAAGGAAAAGAAGGGAAAGGGAAATAAGGAGAGAAAGGGAAATAAAGAAGAGGAAGAAGAAAAGAAAAAGGGGGGAAGAAGGAGATCAGGGGGGGGCGGGGGGGGGACAAAAGGACCTTGCCTCCCAGGATGTTGCCTCCCGCCCTCCCCCCGTTAAAAAATAAGAGAGAAGGAAGAAAAGGGAAAGAAAAAAAGGAAAAGAGGAGATAAATTTAGGGAAGGGAAGGAAAAAAACTTCTCCTCCCCCTCCCCTAGGCCCTCCCCTCAGCTCAGCTCCGGCGGATGCGTGGACGGCACGCACTGTGGTGGTCTTTCTGAAAAGATTACAGCTGATTTGTTTTGTACCGGTACTAGTCGTCCACTCTAGATATCTACAAGTACAATGGCTTCTCCAGTTGTTGCTACGATTTTTCATTTTGTAGCATTTGCGTACTACTGCTATATCTATGCATTTTATAAGATGGAAGTTGATTGGAAACTCCCACATCATCGCTCGTTTGGTGGAGATCTAAAGTTTCTTACTGTCTGGTGCACGGTAAGTTTTCTTTACCAAGGCCCACCCATGCATTTCCATGTATGGCAACGACGCCTTTCCGGTACAAAAGTTACAATTTGTCACACATGCATAGCATAGCTGCATTAGTCCAGGGGCGTAGACAACGGGGGGGGGGGGGGGGGGGGGGGATGAGGGGGATGCATCCCCCCCCCCACCTCACAAGGTGGGGGGGGGGGGATGGCATGTACAATCATCCCCCCCAGGTTTTGGGGAATGATATTTGCTTACTTAATAAGTCATAATGATGATGATAATAATAGTAATAATAACTAGACATATAATACTTGTTTGGAACAAGTATAGGTGGGCTGGTCAACTAACATTTGAGACAAAATAGAGCAAAAATAGCGACATACTGCTTACAAATTCTTAAAAGACAATATCATGTAGATTCATAACGTGAACTAAATTCACCTTCTATAGGCATAACACGCAAATTATGAAGTTTTGGACATAAGGCCTTTAATCAAAATTTTTACTATAATGACGTCATCAAAATGAAAAATGGTTATTACTGCGCTTGTAGAGAATTGTCTTAGCTACAACATATCGAAATTTTGAAGAAAATTGATCAATATTTACAGAGATACAATCAATTTTACATAAATATGCTGACGTCATAATATGCAAATTCGTATTTTGAGTTCCAAGGCCATTGTGATGATGTCACGATACACTTAATGGCCAAATGAGACATGGAATCATATTTCCGACTCATACTCTATCTTAATATGAAAAAAAATTGAGGATCCCGGTGCATTCCAAAGAGCTATAACGGATTTTGTATAGGCATGTTTTTACCCATATATGCTATGTATTAAAAGACCTCGCGCGCACTGACATTTATCTTGAATTTACGCTCATCTTGTTAATAATGGTCATAAAGAGATAAACATGGAATCAAATTCCTTGAAAAAATATGAGAAATATCATGAAAGAAAAAAAAATGGCGATTCTATGTTTTTTAATGGTGTTACGCGCGAAAACGCGCGCGCATGCTCTTACGCGCGATTTTTTATAAAATGCTTAAAATGACCTGAAACGTATGCAAAATAAATTTGAGACGATTTTGAGCATTTCAAAAATTTGCGCGCAGACTGACGCGCGGACGTACGCGCACGCGCGCGTTTTTTGACCTGAGATTGACTGGACTGATATTGACCTTGATCATGATAAATATGAATGAGAAATACCTTTTGGTTATGAAGATATGATCATGAGTTCATTTTCAGAAAATTTCACAAAATGGCGCCTAGATGACGTCATCAGTCAAGTTCAAGGTTGAACACCTTACTGCCTTATGTCCATATGCCTATACATATGTGTGCTAAATTTAAAAGCATTTGATTGAACCATTACAAAGTTATCATGCTAACAAAAAAGTGGGTCAAAATAAGAAAAATAAATAATAAATAATAATAAATAATAACTAGACATATAATACTTGTTTGGAACAAGTATAGGTGGGCTGGTCAACTAAAATTTGAGACAAAATAGAGCAAAAATAAGCGACATACTGCTTACAAATTCTTAAAAGACAATATCATGTAGATTCATAACGTGAACTAAATTCACCTTCTATAGGCATAACACGCAAATTATGAAGTTTTTGACATGAGGCCTTTAACCAAAATGTTCACTATGATGACGTCATCAAAATGAAAAATGGTTATTACTGCGCTTGTAGAGAATTGTCTTAGCTACATCATATCGAAATTTTGAAGAAAATTGATCAATATTTACAGAGATACAATAAATTTTACATAAATATGCTGACGTCATAATATGCAAATTCGTATTTTGAGTTCCAAGGCCATTGTGATGATGTCACGATACACTTAATGGCCAAATGAGACATGGAATCATATTTCCGACTCATACTCTATCTAAATATGAAAAAAAATTGAGGATTCCGGTGCATTCCAAAGAGCTATAACGGATTTTGTATAGGCATGTTTTTGCCCATATATGCTATGTATTAAAAGAGCTCGCGCGCACTGACATTTATCTTGAATTTACGCTCATCTTGTTAATAATGGTCATAAAGAGATAAACATGGTATCAAATTCCTTGAAAAAATATGAGAAATATCATGAAATAAAAAAAAATGGCGATTCTATGTTTGTTAATGATGTTACGCGCGAAAACGCGCGCGCATGCTCGTACGCGCGATTTTTTTATAAAATGCTTAAAATTACCTGAAACGTATGCAAAATAAATTTGAGACGATTTTGAGCATTTAAAAACTTTGCGCGCGCACTGACGCGCGGACGTACGCGCATGCGCGCGTTTTTTGACCTGAAATTAACCGGACTGATATTGACCTTGATCATGATAAATATGAATGAGAAATACCTTTTGGTTATGAAGATATGATCATGAGATGATTTTCAGAAAATTTCACAAAATGGCGCCTAGATGACGTCATCAGTCAAGGTCAAAGTTGAAAACCGTACCGTGTCTTGTCCATATGCCTATACATTTGTGTCCCAAATATCAAAGCATTTGATTGAACCATTTCAAAGTTATCTTGCTAACAAAAAAGTGGGTCAAAATAAGAAAAATAAATAAATAATAATAATAAATAAATAAAGGCAATTTTAACAAAAATATAAGGTGGTCTGTATTAGATACAGCCCACCTGATAATGATAACAATTATAATATTAATAATAATAATAATTATGATGATGATAATAATAATCCTCATCATTATTGTAATTGTGTTTATTGTTATTAGCCGCATTCACACGGTGAAAGCCAATTCAGACGGTAAAAAAAAGAAAATCTTACAAGTATTTTGTGGTTATCTTGTGGTTTGGAAACCACAAGATAACCACAAGATTAAACAGGCGCGGATCTACGGGGGGGGGGGGGGAGGTTTAGGGGGTTTAAACCCCCCCCCCCCCCCCCCCCCCCCCTTGGTCGGCCCAAAACACAAACAAAAAAAAAAAAAAAAAAAAAAAAAAAAAAAGAACGCACGCTGGAGAGAAACCCTTTCAAGTGCAAATATTGTGAGAAGATATTCAACTCATCTGGTAACTTAACCAAACACATGATAACTCTGGATATAACTGTGTATTTAACTGTTACTTGATTTAAAAAGACGTTATCATGCACTGCTTTTTATGGTCTCCATTGTGTTAATAGATGCCAGGAAAACATCACTTACGGGGTTCAAATAAACACCCCCAAAAAAATCGGCTCGCCGCTTCGCGGCTCGTGGACGATGCTCCACATCGTCATTATTTTGGTCAACCCCCCCCCCTTAGCAAAAAGCTAGATCCGCCCCTGAGTCATCCCCCCCCAGGTGTACGAACCTGTCTACGCCCCTGGACTGTGCATTACTATCCTGGCTGTGTGCTTTTGATTCTCAACATTTCAAACACCACTGTACACAACTCAACTGATTTCACTAAAAATCGGTACTTGAGTGACAATTGATGACACCTAAATAGCAGTAAAATACAATTTTTTCAACTTACTGATGTTAAAAAGAATAATTTAATTCGCCGATCAGCCACATCGGTTCTAACTTCTATTGTGTGCAGTCTATGCAATGGTGTGTCATGTGTGTATTTGTGTATTATACTAGACCGAAAGTTTCAGTCTCTATAATCGTCGGTTGTTCCACTGAGACTACGTCTGGCTCCACTAGACCTCCGGTTATAGAGACTGAACGACTGCCTATACCACCACACGTTGAAGATATCACGGCTAGATTTTAGCCGTTAGGCCCCTCCCACAAACATGACAAACTTGCCATGGCCGTATTGTTATGCCCCCAAAATCCCCCAAAATGTCATTTTACCTCGTGCATATCCAAATGTCAATTAGGCCTAGGCTATAATACATCGGTTCCACTTACTAACTTGATTGAAATAATCCGTTTAATGGTCCCTTTTAAGGAAATTATGGGTCAAAATCGACATCCATGTTAAAAATCTTGCAAGCCGTGTTAAACTCTCGCTGCCGGAATCATCTAAATCAATCTCATCCCTTCTAGTCTAGGCCAAAGGCAAAATGATTATGAAGGAAAAACTGAGCGCCATCTACACGTTCGTAATGGCGTTATCACAGTTTTTCCTTCATAATCATTTTGCCTTCGATGTTATTTCAAGAATTTTAATTTATTTTCCTTCATCAAACTATCAAGGGTAAACCATTATGTTGTGGATATATTTTGACAATTAAATTAATGACTTTAGTATTACGATTTAATTGCAGTAGTCTGATCAACATTTTAGTCTCGTGTGTGGCACTTTCTTGCTCTGTCTTCAGCGGGTCATAGATCTATTTCCACTTCCGTTTCTGATCGCACTCGATCGGTACCACGAAGCGTGATTCCTTTCTTGCAGCCTCAATTTAAGAGCGATAAAAACACCTACCGTCAACTGAAACAATATCCATTTATTTCTAAAGCATATTTATTTGATTATATTGAAATATAAGTTTGTGAATTGCATATTTTTAGTTTTATATTTCAAAATATCAGTGTGAAATTTAATTTTGAAAAACCCGAAACCCGAAAAACAAAAACCGGGTTTCAGCTCGACGGTCGGGGCCCGGGCGGGGACCCGTTTCGACTCAGGCCTAGTATATATGCATGCTTTCCCCAATACATTTCTACTTCTTTTTTGATGTGTGAATATAAATCTACCACTGCACTAGAATCCTGCCAAGCTCATTCCTTGTAGATATCTATTTGTAAGTTGTACTTTTTACTTCACTATTTCATATTTATTGTAGATCTACTTGTAGTTGTAGTCTAGGCTCATTAATTTATATATTATAGTTATTACAAATATTACAAGTAACTGAACATGTTGACAGTCAATTATTATAAATCATCAAACATTGATTTACAATTTGTCATCCTTATTATGTTCAGTAATATTAATGTATAATTTACATTTCTGCATATTTTGCTTTTCCAAATCTAGAGAGCTATCCTCCACTCCTTTGTTGTTTTATTATTATTGGACTATTTCTTCAAGTTCCACTCCTACTACTTTTGTACTACCGGTAGTTATTTTCCCTTCACAGAGCTCAGAGTCTATGAGAGTATGACTATGAGTATGACTACTACTTCTAGAACACTGTTTTTTTTCCTACATAATGATTTTTAAATTTAATCCTTTCTATTTTGCACTCCTACTTTCTACATTTTCTTTCTTGTATTTCTTGTAGCTAGTCTACTTCCCTTTCTTCTGCATCTTATGTACTTCCTCTACTTCAGCCATTTTCTGTAGTTAGTATGATACTGTAGTCGAGCTAGGCTTTCACCATCCAATTAATACAGTCTGACTCTGGCTAATGCTTGTCTTAAAACCACTCCTCACTGGGCTTCTTATGTATGTTTTTACAATTTACAACTACATACATATGTATTTTTTCCATGTTTGATTACAGCTTTTCCAGATTGTGTATTTCTTTATATGCTGTGTGACGGACCTTATCCTTACCTCGGGCAGCAGAACTAAAATAGGGCGGACCTTCATGGGACTTAGAGATTGGTTCTTCTGCTCTATTGCACTTCCAATCACATTGGTAAGTAAAATAGTGCATGATGGTCTTCATTGCAGAAATGATACCAATCTTTTTTATATAATGCAGATGTAATGCATAACATTGAACTTGAATATCTGCATATCGTTTTTTTTTTCTTCACATGAACTTTGTTCTCTGCCTGTCTCTCTTCTCGCTTGGTTTTGTCTTTATATGAATGTATTGTGTCACAGATGGTGAATGATTACAAAGAGTTTATTTCATTTTATAATGTGTCAAGTTGATAGCTCTTTTCATCATTTCATGCTTAAATCAGACCCAAGTAAAATATCACCTTTGATATACATGTGCTCACTGTACATTCTATTAAATCATTTTATTTATTTATTTTATTTTTTATTTATTTATTTTTTTTTTTTGGGGGGGGGGAGGATTAAAAAATACTTTGGACTTGCCCTGCTATCATTACTGTGATTCTCTCCCGTAGGTCCAAGAGAGATTTTTTAAAAGCCCTTACACTGTTTTAACCTTTATTTTTCAAGTAAAATAGGATGATTAACGCTGCTCGTATGATACATATGACTGTATTAAATGGGTAGATGAGAAGTAAGAAATTGAGATAAATTGAAAGATAAAATCTGATAAAAAGTTTTGCAGAATACTGATTATTTTATTAAGATTAGATAAACTATTTTTTTTTCTTCCTTTGCAGCTTGTAGCACTGATGTTCTGGGGGATCTATGCTGTAGATAGTGAGTTGATCTACCCTGAACGAATCCGAGGCATCTATCCAATGTGGCTCAGTCATTGCATGGTAAGTAGTGGGAAAGATTTTGTATAAGTGGAGAAGATTAGTGTGGTGATGGAGAATAGAGTTAATTGTTATGCCTCGACCCACCAAAGGTGGTGAAAAGGTGGTGGCAGAGGCATTGTATTTGGGTTGTCTGTCCGTTCCTCTTTCTCATGGCCACTATCTCAAGAACCACTCGAGGTACAAATTTAGCACTCGGTGATAGTATGTATCACCTTAGGAGATAGTATGTATCACCTTAGGAAGACGATCTGATTAGATTTTGGAATAATAAGGTCAAAGGTCCAAGGTCATAGTGGTCAACTTATGTAATTACAGGTTTTAGCATTTTTATTGCAATATCTCAAGAACCACTTAAGGTATAAGCTTCAAACCTGGTGATATTATGTAACACCATATGAAGGTGATCTGATATCTGATTTTGGGGGAAGTTGGTCACAGGCCAGAGGTCATAGAGGTCAATTTGTGGAATAAAAAGTAAAAAAAAAACCTTTTTATGACCAATTAAATGACTATTTAAAGTTATTTTAGCTGTCAACTTAAAACCTGTACCGTAACTAGTATGCATCACTATAGCAAGACAAGTGATCAGGTTTGGAGATTGCCATGTCAAAGGTTGACATTTAAGTTTATGCTTTAGGTTCTCATCTTGATATTCCAAGAATAATTCAAGCCATGATCTTAACTGAACTTTATATAGAGGCATAATGGAGACGCAGTCGCATTTGTCTTGTTGTAAAGTAGTATTAAGATCAGTGGGTAGTGTTGAATGGTGGTACTGCTATCTGGAAAGCAAAACACTTCCATTTGTTTATTAATGCTCCTTCTCTTCTGTTTTCAGCACACATACATAGTATTTATTCTACTGATAGAGGCGTACCTTTTGAAGCATACACAGCCAACTAGGAAGTCTGGGATGATGGGTTTACTTTTCGTTGGTTTGTCTTATTTATTATGGTAAGTTATCTCATTTCAATGTCCTTTTAATGAATGTTCTTCTCCAATTTTGAAGGTTCAAGGCTACTGCGAACCATACAATAGACCAGTTCACAATTAGCACGTATCCCAAATGACCCCGAATATCCACAGATCTTTAAAATGAAGAGGTCCCACTTTGTACATTTTTAAATAATCACTCCTACAGCGATGGAGGTGCTACATATTAAAGCGTTGGTTTCCCTTTTCCAAAGAATACTTCCACCTGTGTATCATGGAGTGAACTGCTTGTGCATAAATGAATAATGAATAATTACGGTATATACCTTTCATGAGCATGTATCCAGTATTTTGTCTCTGTATATTTCACAATTTGGTCTGCAAAGACCTTTATCTGCTCATGCTCAGACTGCAACTATGAACTGGATTATACACGTGCCTGGCTACAACAACATTTCCAAGATACTTCCCTACACAAGTAATAAAAAGAAAGAAAATGATTGCATATCATGTGATGATGATGATGATTCACAGCATGTATTTGGTGTCATACTCCTGTTGAAAATGCATTCAAAGGCACCAGACTTTGCACCTACCACATCTTTAAAGAGGAAGTCCACCCGGATAGGATCTATGTGTTAATAAAAAACAGGAAATGAGAGAAACAAATAAGTGAAAGTTTGAGCAATATCCAATGAAAAATGGGAAAGTTGTTATATTTTAAAGTTTTCATCAGTGAAACATAAATTGGCAACACAGCAACGGATCTTCCAAAAGCTCCTCTCCAATTTGCTCTGTACAGACGCTTTCATAAACTTTCATTTTTTTAGTTATTGATGACAGAATGTACTTGTTTTATACAGGGGTTGTATTAAATTCAATTAAATTGAAACCAACTTAAAATCAGGGTGGACTTTCCTGTTAACCAACCAGGAGTGTGTTTCACAAAGATTCTAAATTGAAATTATCTCTAAGTTGGACTTAAAAATTATGGAGAGCCATTTGTAGCCTTAAAATAAAATATATTCAAAAGCAAATTTCAAGTATTTTTGACTTTTTATAAATTCCCTATCAAGAACATGAAATCTCCCATGATAATAGAAAATATGAATTACTTGAATCAACATTTTATGCCTTTTAAAATAACTTTAAAAAAATATTTTCAAAGATGCTAACGGCGCTCCATAATTGTTAAGTCCAACTTAGAGATAAGTTCAACTTAGGATCTTTGTGAAACGCCCCCTGATGTTCTACATGTACCGTATCTATCCTTGGTTTTCATTCTCCTTGCAGGATGCTCTATCTTGGCTTTGTGAAAGATTTATGGGTGTACCCTATCCTCGAAGTCTTAGAAGGCATCTACTTTGGGATCTTTGTGGTCGTCACCACTCTGTTCCTAGTGGTCTTGTACTTCATATCTGAACGATGCAACTTGGCCCTTGGGAGTGAGTATCACGATTTAGCATCCTCTAAGAATGGATATTTTGATTTTATAACATCACAGAGAGAATGCCCCTTTAAACGTTTCTCAATGGTTGATGGCAGCCATTTTCATTGCAAAATACTTTTTGTGAGCACCATTTTTTGTATTTTCAGTCTTTTTAAAGGCTTTTTTTGACACTGTTTGGAATGGAAGCTTATGCATAATCAACCATTCATGTAACGTGCCTCACCCCTCTCTCTCTTTCTCTCTTCCTCTTCTCTTTCTCTTATCTTTCTCTCTCTCTCTATCTCTCCCTCTCTTCTCTTTCTCTCTCTCCTTCTCTTCCTCTCTCTCCTTCTCTTCTCTTTCTCTTCCTCCCCCTCTCTGTCTCTCCTTGTCTCTCTATCTCCCTCTTTCTCTTTCTTTTTTCTCTCTTCTCCCTCTCTCTTTCTCGTTGTCTCTTACCCAAACAATCATTCTGTGTTGTTATTCTTTTCTTTTCTTTTTCTTTCCCTCCACCAGAAAACAAGCCAGACGCAGATCTGATGTACTCCAAGATTGATTAATGGAGCAGTTCACATCCCAGAGATACATGGAAGAACCACCTTATGAATCTGACCACACAATTTGATTTAAAGTAGGCTTTTTTTATTACCTCTGTTGCACCAAAATCGAAAGTGACCCATGACCTGCCCGCCATTTTTTGGTCACTTGACTCTCTTCAGTGAATTGTGTTAAATTGAGAATGGGGTGCCACTATGTCTGGCCATTCAGTGATGTGACTGGCAGACCATTTTCAAAGTGATCTATCAAATAGGTTAGTTTTGATTTGTTAAAGAGGCAAAGCAGTAGTCCTGGTCAATATATCAAGAAATATATGCATTTGTGCCTGCATGTCAGGGTGTGATTGGGGCTCATGTTATAATGGTGGCTTCTGGGAGGTTTTGGGATACCTGGTGTTGTGCAACAGAGGTCTTAATATGCTAAATATGTACATATTGGATATATTAACAAGAAATCATGTTCAGTATTGAAATTCGAATACCGGTATATGTTTTCTATAAGTATAAGTGTGGCTACAACATGGTTTTCAAAAGCACTCGGTGTAGTATCTATCGAGTGGGAAAAATGAGACCAGTACATGTGACACAATGAAGCACTATGCAGTGCTAATGGTGTTTACTTATTCACAATTAATTATGTCAGAGACAAATGCTTATTAATTTAGGTTCCTTACAAGATATCAGACTGTACAACAGTGTTGGTGAAAAGTATTGATCATAACAATGATATAATCATGATTTAAAGTGATAGAATGGTTTAAAGCAAATTTTGTATGGTCTTATTTTACTTAAAACCCTGCGGCTACTTTGTTATACAGTGTAAACTTTAAGTGATGAGCTGTGATATAGCGAGATACCTCATATCACATGGTCAGTTTGCTGTCAGTAGCTTTCTAATTTTGTTTGTTTACCCCAACATAACAAGACACCCGATATAACAGGGTAATTTTTCATGGTCCCAATATCTTGTTATAACGAGTTACCACTGTACTGTGCAAAATAACTGTGCAAAATATACTGGTAGATGTCTTTTTTTCTTGACAACATTTTCAATGAAGAAGAAAATACTGTGGAATTTAAACTTGCATTCCTTTTTATTCCTTTTAATGCTTAATGCATATTACATATATGATTAGAGGCCAAGTGTGTATGGAGCACCCATGTCTGCAAATGCATAATACTGTGTTATTCTTTCGTCTTTCTTATTTGTTGCAATGTGATAGGGGGTTTAATCTACAGAGTTCTATTTACTATTCTCTGTATGTTATCTTTCATGTAAATTGAATGATTGTATACCGACATTGAGCCATTTGTTTTTGCACCATCCACATGGCACGGCTGTCTTTGCTTGTGAAAGTGACATTCTTTTGGTAAGGGGTCATATCTACGGTAACATTTAACGTAGCTCCTTGAGGTGCGGAGTGTTATAGAAACCATTCAGCATCAAAATGGCGGCACTGCTAGCTATGCTTGAGGTAAATACCCCAAGGAAACAAAGGGTATTCTGTGATAGATCTCATCCGCTCACCATGTACAACGACTCTGAGATGTTAAAAAAATATATATATATATATTCACTAGGGATAGTGAATATATATATATATATTCACTAGGGATAGTGCGAGATCTATCATTGCAAGTTTGGAGCCAGCACTCCAGCCCAAAACTAAGGCAAATAAGGCAGTGCCGCAAAGCCTCTCTAGATTTTGTAGCATTGAGGTTCTTTGCTACTGTGCCTATCTTTTGTATCACATGTGAGCTGCGTTATTTGCAACAAAAATACAACCCTCGATCCTCCTCATTTTTGTGCGAGTTCACTTGTGTTTTTATATGTGTACTTTTTTGTATGTATTGTTGATTGAGGAAATAATATTGTAAGTTCAATTGATTATGTTTGAGCGTTAATAAATTGACAATGAAAAGGAACTGATCAGTTACCCCAAGTGTCCTTCTGTCTCTCCCTCTCACACACTTCTTCCCATATACCTCATCCCTCTTTTCTCCCCAAATTTCTCCTTTTCTATAAAAATTATGCAAGTCATGCTTTCTTTTTCTTCCATACTTTCTCCTTTTCAACACCTGTCTTTTCATACCTTCATCAAACTCATTCATATCATCTCTTGGCAAACCATATTATTTCACGAAAGAGAAAGAAACGTGCTGGTAGTTTATAATTGTTTTATCTTCTTATACATATAGAACAAAACAATTTTTTCTGATTTACCATCAAGGTCATACATAAATTAAGCTTATAAACTTATCACAAATGAAAAATGAAAATGCTGATTTGGCAGAATTTCACAACTGAACTTTGGAAAAATCAATATCTGTCACATGATGACAAACTGAAAGACATCTAAATTAATTTTCAAATAAATATATTATGCACTAACATGGCCAACATCTACATGATATGTAAAGTACCTTCTGGAAGCATATTCACCTTTTCTCTTAATATTTTTGAGATATATTCATGCCCAATTCAGCGAGAGAGCATTTCCAAAAACATTTAGCAATTACTTTAAATTGCAATATTACGTAGATTAGGAAATTAATAAAATAAAGCCTTTATTATAAAGATATTTAATTTGAACTAAAAAATTAAATGAAATTGACATTAGATATATAGAAGACTTTATTCAGGTATTCACCACCACACCCCCCCCCCCCCAAGCAAAAAAAAAAGGATCCACCAACACCATATCAACAAAAAACAAAAAGAACAACAATATTTCATAACATATTCCTGTAATTCCACACTACGTAATCTTGTGAATACTTAAAACTCATTTTAATTTATTTTGGCACGGATAAATCTCTGCCTGTAAAATCAAATACACATTTTTCAAAGCTCATTCACATGTTAATCTTAATCATAAGCATTTGCTCATGTATTAAATAATAAACTATCTGTCTTTCAGAAATATAAACGAACTTATTGCAAAAATGTCCAATAGTGAGGATAAATGTACAGTACCAACTTAAAGTATGAATGATTGTAATACACTGTAGTTCACATGATTTAAAACATACATCAAACTGCCATGTCTTACACATTGGCAATCATTATGTAAATGAGGTTTCTCACTGTTTTAACAAAGTAAATGTAAGCATGACTATATAATGCAAAACTGAAGTCAAAGAAAAACACACTACATATTCAATTATTTCAATTAAACTTCCTTCTTCTGAGTTGTTCATATGTATCTTTACACCCTAAACCCGTACAATTATTATCATCAAGCTCTTTTTAGTATTAAGCTGTTATTTCATACACCTGAAATATTTGTTCAGTAAAAGCAATACATCTCTAACAAAAACAATCTTCATTGGAGTACAGTATATAGTTAGCACATCACACTGCGTTGAATACTTCAGTCAAAAATAAAATGATGACACATGTATAAGAAAAGAAATATAAAAATTTGTTGTCATTTAGAGCCTTTAAATATTAATACAACCCCATATGTTGAAGATATACAAATCCTCCTTTTGAGTACCGTACAAAACATAGAAAATTATAAAAGAATGAAGTTTGATTTGAAATAAAATCACTTTTTTCATCCAGATCCTTTCGATGGAATATATTATGGTGATCTACACCAACATGTTATGATGCAAATAAATTATAGAGAAATAAATATTTTTCTTTCTTATATACACTTGGAATTTCATTCCATAATGGTAACAATTAATCACATGACCTAGTGTACTATCAAATAGTACAGTCACAACAGGGATGCCAACCTTTCAGAGCACAAATCAGTAATCGTAAGGCTAAAAATCCGTAATTTGGAGACAAAATCCGTAATTTTCTGCGCGACGCAAATTTTTCTGCACGCTGGCAAGCGCAGCTCGCAGGCAAGCGCGATAGCACAACAAGTTAAATAAAAGTAACATACCTGTTCATTAGTTGGTGTTACACGATGCATTTCCATTTCTTACTGTATTCTTCTTTAAAAGTCTGTAACTTCTTGCCACGCTTCTTAGTTGTGGAAGACATGATGATTGATATCTAAATCCAACCAACATGAGTTCAGATTGTCGACGAAAATCGACGAACGCTGTGACAGCCTGTGAGAAATCCGACAGTGTACACGGCGCTAGCGTAGCGAGGCCTGGCGCTGGCCCGGCGGTAGCGGCGCGGCCAAGAGAGGTATTTCACCCGGCCCCCGCTCGCGAAGCACATGTATGCACCTGCGCTGTGAAAGGGGTGTGCTAGATAACAAATTGTCCGATCGGAAGCGCTATGGGATTTCTATGCATGGATTCAAGGATGGCTGCGCTGCAATAGTCAAAAGTACCGGTACGTGCTAAACCTTAAAGTGCTAATTTTGAAATCGGCAAAATCCGGGATTTATGGTATGAAAACCGTACCGCCCGTAATTGGCCGATTTCCCGTAGAAATTACGGGAAATCCGTACTAGTTGGCATCTCTGTCACAACACATAGTCTTCAAACCTTTCTTCTTCATGATTCTTTTCTTCATTTAATTGAAATCAATCAGACAGACATTTATCAATCAAAGCAATTCAAGGTGGGTTTTCACTCTAATATATCTGTAAAATGATATTTAATACATGTACATCAATCGTGCCACATGAAATTATGTAATGATCCACAATCTATTTCCAACCATAAAGCATTTTGTTTTTCTCAGATAAGACAGTGACCAATGAAATATTTCTAACCAAGAACCATCCAAAGACTGACAAACAAATGAAGGTTCAAAAAATATATAAAAAAACATAACATCATTTTGTCTGTTACGGTCGTCAAGTTTTTCATTCCTGCTTCTTGACTGACAAAGATACAGAGGAGACAGTTAAATTATTAGAATTTTTTTTATAGAGTTTCTTGAATCACTACTGAAACTCATGGCAGTTGTACTTCTACAGTCCCAAATATGTATATCTATGTTTGTATGTAATTGCTTTCGCAAACAAATTTCGAAGAATGAACAAGGGGATATCATCAATACCTTTATCACTCATGAAATACATCCCCCAAATATCAAGGTCTTTGAGTGAAAAATATATTCAAAGTTAACTCATAAGCTTGGAAGAATGAAAAGGATATCATCCTCACCGTTATCACTCACACCGTCACACACTACATCTCGGTCGCCTTGGCCTTCTCTGCCGCTAGCTGCCACTGTCTATACTCTATGTTATCCCCCTCGTCGTAGCAGAACCCAACTCCTTCCAACCGATTCTTGGCCACGCAGTACATCGCCAGGAAGGTCTCCCTGTGGGCCATCTGCATGCTGTACTGGTACGAGCGCTGGACTTCCTGCGACCCTTGACCCGATGCTTCGGACGGGCTGTCGGAGTTGGGGGCCGCTGGTTCGTCCTCGTGGCCCGAGGTGTCTGAGGTTGCAGCCACGTAGTCTGCCACTCGGTCTGCTGTTGGAGGGCTCTGTAGAAACAATTGTACAATACTCATTCATCAATTAACAATTTTAACTCATTCAGTGCCAAGTGTAACAAATCTTGTCCAAAAACACCAATAGTGTGCTGTATGCTTGGACCAAGAATAGCTCAACTTTCTTTCTAAAAGAGAAATGAGTATTTTCATAGTGATCTTCATTCTCAAAGAAGGCATACCGTAAATCTCCGTGTATAAGGCGCACCCCTATTTTGAAGACAAAAAAAAAAAAAAAAAAAAAATTCTGCCAAAAAAAATTCTATCATCTTTAGTTTAAAAAAAACATTATTACTAGGTCTTACTTAGTTCACAAGCACTTCAACTGTGCCTCGTAATAAAATGAAAGTATTTTGAACACTGAAATGAGAGCCGTTCTGATCTGGTTAACAGTTGAAGTGTTTGTGAACTAAATTAGACCTAGTAACAATGTTGTTTTTAAAACTAAAGATGACAGAAAAAATTTCCTCGCGAGTCCAAACAGAAATTTGGACAGGCTAGTTTTCGTGAGTTGCTTGAGTGAGTGAGCTGCATGATACAGGTGAGTGAGCTGAAGACATGGGAGAGCTTCTGCCGGCAAAGTGCTTTGTGAAGGGGCATAATTTATCGTGACTGAGAAAAAAAAAAAAAAAAAAAAAAAAAACTCTCTTCCCTTCAAATTAGGAACGTAGTTTAACTTCAAATAGTAGATCCTATTCTTTATTTGCATTATGTAATTCATGTTGAGACACAGAGATTTTCGAAAACCACTAAAAAGTGGCATTTTGAGGACTCAAAATATCCTGTACCTGCAATTGTATACGGCGCACCCCCAACTTTTGATTTTTGCCGACGGAAAAAAAGTGCGCCGTATACACGGAGATTTACGGTACAAGCCTAATCTGACAAAAAAAAATACAACATTGAAACATACAACATGTGACAACTGAAAGTACTATTACACTAGTGTTACTTAATTACATTTTTTAGTACCGGTTTGCTAAAGTATTTAAATATTCCATCTCTCTTTGGACTGAAGGAGCATACTAGGGTCCATATGACTATTTCTGAGTACCTCTAATGGATTTCATTCTTGTGAGCCTATGCCAATTTATGCAGCTATTGTGTGCGCCATCTTCCAAGCCTATCTTTGACTGTGTCTTATTAGTAATGACTCAAAAGAATGTGACAAATAATAATGGGAATAATATTCACTACTGTATCCTCCAGAAAAAGCACATTTTGCATGCATTTATTGTTGTTATCATTTATGGAGAACCTATGCTGAAGGTAACATGATACATACATTATTAGCTCTCTGTTAGCCAAATTGTCATGATTAAAACGTTCAAGCATTCCTGGGGCCCGTTTCACCAAACTTGTCACCCGTGATAACCGACAGTCTTCTTATAAGCTACTGAAATCCTTGCTTCTGATTGGTTATCAGCAGATTTGTCACTGATTTTTGTTATTTGTCATTGAAAAAAAGGCTTTGTGAAACGAGTCCCAGGAGTTTCCTTTTACCTAGCTACACATGTTATTCAAATATTTAAAAATAAACAACCCTGTTTGAAAAATACACCCCCCCAAAAAAAAAAAAAAAAAAAAACCACACACCTTATTTACCTTTTCTTTCATGACAGCTGTCGGGCTCTTGACCACAACCTTTAGCGCTTTCTCATTGAACCTGATCGGTCGACACTCGATGTCACACAGGGGAAGGGTCAGCTGCTGCATGTCCTCGCTTGAACTCACAACGTACAGAACTTCAGGAGTGAGGAGTAGGGCGCCCCCACGCTGCAATCCTTGGACAGTCGTGGAGGTGATGTCGACGTGGTAGAGGATCTCAGAAGTCGGGAGGCTACGGAGCATCTTCCTACAAGACGCAAAAAGAGAAAATTCAAGGCTCTCTTTCATAAATCTTGATATCATTAGGGACTTTTAGATTCGCAGACAATGGGGATTGCTACAATCGACGTCCTTTTAATGCACTGCCTTGAAAGGATGTCACACGTATCAGTCCACGCAAATCTAAAAGTCCCATTAACAAGTTAAGATAACTGTTATATATAAGCTATTGAAATCGTTGTGGCATCTAATTGGTTGAGAGCATATTTGTCATAGAAATTTAGCATTTATTGATAACACGTTTCATGAAACAGGGCCCAGATGAGTGCATTGTCCCCTTTGTATGATGAAGACATGTACCATAATTTCTCTATGATCATGTTCCTCTTGGCATAATGAAATATTTTCCAAAGATGTGATATTTCAAAGGCTTGACATATCATGCAATAGTTATTACCTTATTATTTTTATTGAAATCTACAATTACATCTCCGACTGTCATATTTCGCAGCATTCTTTCATTTGACGTGGCTTACATTATATGGTGCGAGTCCCACAATTAAACCACATTAAATGGTCCAACTTCCATAGAGGAATTTTTAACAAAAATAACTGTACCTACACCTTACCCGACCACTAACCCTTAATGGGGGTTTGAAATAAACAATTCTTCTGCGTTTTCTTCAGTTGCATTTATAGATAGTTTAGAAAGACCCCCACCTCAAGAAGGTTGTTGGTGGCAGGCTTTAGAACCGTGACCTTCAACCCGCTTATAGGTAAGCAAGGCTTAGCTTTTATGTGTGTTTAAATTGTTATGTTTGATAAAATTGCTATGTTTTGTTCATATCCTGGTTTAAACGAATTAGTATAATTATAAGGCTTATATGATATTTGTTTACAGAAAGGTGTAATTTAAGGCGAGAAAGATGTTACGTAATGTTAAGAGGGTGTGAGTTCTCAATGTACAAGTAGATTACACGGAGAGGAATTGGATGCGTAGGCTATGCCTGTACCGGTACGTGTAGAATGCATTTGTGTGTACGGTCAATTGGGCCTTGGAGTGTGACTATTGTAGTCGGGAACTTGGGTGCTAATGAATTTGTATTAGGTTTTGGTGTAGAGAGACCTGATTAACGAAGAATTATGATCTATTAAGTTTGATTAATTCTGTTAGGAATTTATTATTATCCAGTGTATACACTCTGGGCATTTGCAATGTCTTAAAGTTAACGATTCAAATGTGGTGGTGCAGTGAAACAATGATTACCTATTTTTATCATAATTCTGAAAGGTGTGTCGTGGTTTGTTTTTGTAATGGATAACTGTCTATCATTACTTCACCCCGCTTATAGCGGTGTGTCCATACAGAATAAAGAGCACCAACTCTACTCCTCAGGCTGTCGTTGTCGTCTGTATTGTCTGAAGTCTGCCCCCACTCATTCCGGCACCCCCTCACAATCCACCCCCCTACAATACCTACACCTTACCCGACCACTAACCCTTAACCCTATTTAGCCCGGGGGGGGGGGGGGGGGGGGGGCTTGAGAAGCCCCCCTCTCGACATTTTTTGCGATAATTTTTTAACGCAAGAAAATCTTGCACTGAAATTTTGTGACTTTTTTCTTTCGAGTCTTGCGCAACTTTTGAAAGAAATTTTTTGAAAATCGGACCTACCATTACAAAGTCACGTGTCCTTTTGTCTTCGCATGTCAGCCCGAAAATCGCTCATTTTTGTGATTTGTGTACAAAACATCAAATAAAGAGGTAAAACATTGGTTATTTGGTCTTGTTTAGATTTTAGGTGTTTATTTTGGGGTCAAAATAGTTGAATTATAGTTGGAAATGAAATAAAACAACAAAAACAATGAAATACATGAGTTAAAAAAACAAAGAAATACATAAGAAATTATCAAAACAATAGATAACATAAGGAATAACCCTGGTTTTTCAAATTTTTGTGTTGTATTATTATTCCAAATGGTCTAACAAATATATGTAGTGAGAAAGAATGCTTAAATAAGAATAATGTCTGATTTATGGGCAAAAATGTGAATTTAATGACCTTATTTGCATAAATTACCATAAATATGCAAATGAGTGAATTTTTCAAAAAAATTGAAATTACCATAGTATTCTATACACTTCACTTGACATGTATGCAAATTTTCGCGGCGATCGGGCATTTCACGGCCGAGATCATAGGGGGGGGGGCCTGAGAAGCCCCCCCCCCCCCGGGCTATGCAGTTTCAAAATAGCCCGGGCTAAATAGGGTTAATGGGGGTTTGAAATACCGGTAAACGATTCTCAAGCGTTTTCTTCAGTTGCATTTATAGTTTAGAAAGACAGATTTCAGAAAGAGTATATACCTTCTTAGATACCTGTTGGATCCAACATGATCGGTGGAACATAGCGGGACATATATTTCACCCTTAAATTCACTCATAATTGCTGATAATGGAGGCATATTGGAGATGGAGAAGACATGAGTAAAGACTGATTGCAGAAATTACTACATCTAACAAGCTTTGCTTTCAAGTAGGTTTGTTTTTTCATTTCTTGTAATTAAATCATTTTGCATTTTGCATTACAATGACTAAAAAACAATATCAAAGATATTTCAATGCTCATTTCTGTTATATCATTACATTTATTATTGTTTGATATTGTTTATATTATGTGAAAAGAAATGGAAAATAAATTCGCTCTGTATAGAGCTACTACAAACAATGGTGAAATTCGAGAAGGATTCACAGAATCAGCCGCTCACGGCGTTCCTTTAGGACAGGGTCTTGGGCTTTTCGCCTATTTGGACGATTGGCTTCTGGTGGCCAGTTCAAAGCTTCGCCTTCGGGAGCATTTGAGTCTTCTACTGCAGGTCACGCAGGAACTAGGGTTTCTGGTGAACTGGGACAAATCTGAGTTCGTCACCCGCCCGCCGGTTGGTCTATCTGGGTGCGGAGCTGGATTTTCCAATTCAGTTGGCCAGTCCCAGTGGGGACAGAGTTCGGTCTATTACCAAGGCGGCCCGGTCTCTGCGACGTTCCTGCAGAGTTCCGGCCAGGCAAATGCTTAGAACTATAACGCAACCTTCTATAGCTCAGTCCCAAATGTACATTATTGTTATTGTCAGTGTGATGCACAGTACTGTTGTAAAATGGCATTTGTTATGTCAATTCTCTCATTGTGTATTCGTGAACGCGTAGGTACATGTGTGACCAGGTGCAGGTTATTTCACCAGAGCGCAGGTATTTCATATACATATGTATGCATCTTGGATGCTCTTACGTATCCGTTTATCGTCCTTTTACGGGCGCGCGACTCGCTGCAATGATCCGATATCCTAAGCACTGGTTCATTCGAAGTCTTGAAAGCTGAAGAGGAAAGGGTAACCAACTCCAAGCCTAAAGTGCCAGAGCCCCACTCTCGAAGTCACCCTCCGACTGAGAGAGTTTTTATTACTACCTAGTACTACTACTAGCTGAGCATTGTTCATCTAGCATATAGCTGAGCATCGAGTAGATCTACTCATAATATAAGGTTAGTTTATAAGGTTAGTGCCTCGTGTTTCCTTTCTGTCATTTCATCCCATTCCACCGCCCCATAAGTAAAACAATTTTAAATAATGGATGCAGATGAAATTGTATGCAGAGTCGCGAATCAGCGACTCGGGGTACAACTATCGAAATGTGACATAGATTGTTCACATAGAGTGGCAAGAAAGAAAAATGAGAATGTACACACAATGTAATAATCTGGAGGCTTCCTTATTTCAAGTGTATACTTTTTGTTGTCCTCTTTTTCTTGTTCAAATGTAATTGTTTATGAATGTACAATCTGATGATGTATTTGACGTTCTATTGAATTGAATTGAATTAACCTAACCTTACCTTAACGCAACCAAAGCCTAGCCCTTTTTCTACACAGAGAAAAGCCAAGAATATAGGTCAAACAACCTTCTTCAGTCCTTACCATTCATATTTGAGTCTGGCATTCATGGCTGTGCTTCTCGGCTCACTGCACTGTGCTCCTATGGGTGTTAGCTTCTCTTCAAGTCCTGTCCCATGTAGAATACCTAAATGTATCATTCGGAAAGAAAATACAAGAGATTGATTTGAGTATGAGAACAGTAATAACAAAAGTGGTGCCAACATGAAATTTTATGATTTTATAGTTTTTTAAAATTAATATTCATTTTTCAATGATTTTGGATTCACTTTCCATTTTTATAGATATCGTATATTTATTATGAATATAATTTTCTGTTTTGTGAAATGTAATTTGTTTTTACATTTTCATGAGTAATTTATGAGGAAATACATGAATTTCATTTTTTGATTTGAAATTGATCCCTTGCCTGATTGCACATTGCCCTATTGAAAACTATTGCAACATTTACATCATCATATATATGTAACTTCTCAGCAAATCGAAAGTAATACTATGTACATGTAAAAAAAAAAAAAAAAAAGTATACAAACAAGTCATACTCGATTAAAACAATATGCTGGAACTAATTACATACTGAAAATAGAACACAACTCACAAACTACATGTAAATTAATAAAAAAGGATGTTCAGTTATACATCTCTAACAAAATTCCACTTACAAGATTGAAATAGCAGTAACATTGAATATACAATCATGTGCAGTGTGTGCAAAATGTTTAATATCCTATCAAAACTTTTCAAAACATGAGGAAAGGTATGTATTGATCATTTCCTACTAATAACAAATAACAAAAAAACAAAAAATAAATAAATAAATAAAACCATATGCATGAATAAACAAAGTAGATGTAGCACAAAATAAAATTGATATGGAAGAATAAAAACAATTATCAGAGTGCAATACTAACATTGGTTTGACAAATTAAAAGAGTTTCAGGATAAATAAAAAAAGTTTAAAGGTTATTCATTGATTATGCAACTAAGTTGATAGCGATACAGACATCGTCAATGTTATTACTAATGATGAAAATCACTGGACACTGAAACAGCCTTACCTATTTATGGTGCTACATCCCTTCATTTAGTCATGCATCCTTTAACCAATCTTAACTGTACAAGAGCTTTGCCAAAATCATTAAGCATTTACAGCGATGAAATTTTACTCCATTCAATATTTCTTCCCTTTTGTAATTTAAGTCCAACCGACAAAATGCCATCATAAACCTTTGTGGATGGTTTTTCATAATAAAAAAAAAAGAGGAAAATATTAATAGACCTAAATAATAAATTAAGCAACGCGTAAAGCCATCTGTCCATCAGTTTGACTGTTTTTCCCAAACATAAGTACACTAACATATCTTAAAGGTAATGCAAAGTTTTGGGAAATTTTAAAATTTGGATACAAAAAAATTCTTTAAAATTTTGATATACATGTATTTGGATGCCCCTGTGGATGTATTATAAGCACTTGAAAATGTAGCCCCTAAAACACTTCTGCTTTCGAGCAAATCGAATAATCGAAATTTACCGGTGCTCCCAGTTAATTTCAAATATTTTGAATAGCGCCTAAGGCCATTCCATGACAGCTGCGACCATGACAATCTCAGAATATGCAGTTCTGTTATATAATTTCCAAACAGTAATATTAAATTGGTTGATTGTACTCAAGAAACATTGTTTTAAAGCTTACAGTCTTAGAGGGAGCTATACAGCATAAAGAGTTTATTATTTACAATTTCATCACTTTAGCCTCAATTTTCAACCGCGACAATGATCACTGATTATTTTAAAATCGCATATGCTTCCAATATGCTCATTTGAACCAAATTCATGACCCCATACCCAAACTTTGTATAACCTTTAACAGCATTTTGGAGCTGGCTAAAATATAATTAAAAAAATCTCCAATAAAGATCTCAATTGATTTTGGCAAACTTTGGGCAAGAGTTTAACATCTTTACAAGAATGAGTCCAGCTGGGTATGTACAAAGTGTATTCAAAGATTTTTCCTTTTTTTAATAAGTTTTTTTTTAAACAGTTTAATACCAACTGTACATGCGCCTCGATAAAAATTGGATTTAATTTACATTAAAAAAAAAGCTTTTATACAAAAATTGCATGATTTAGTGCAGAATTTTCATAATTTTTCAGAGTTCTGTAGAATTGTGTCTAAATAAAATATCCATGGGATTCAAAGCCTGCACACAAAGTTGATTTAAGTTGATTTAACCAAGTCCCAACTCACAAACTGAATTTTAACTACCCATTTTCTTATTTCTTCATATATTATGATTATTTTTGTTGTTGACTATAGAAAATACATCAGCTGAAACTGGACCAAACTGCTTGGCAGCCTTTACTTGACTTGTTGGAAAACTTCTTGCCATCTTTTCTACTACCTACCCTGTCCTGTTTGGGCCACCAGTTCCGCGGCCCCGCCCAGGGGTTTGACCACTGCCCCAACCAGCCCCTTGCCCACACCCGATATCACACCTCTAGCTCGCTGTGAAGGGGAGGAGGAGGAGGGGTCAGAGCCGACGCCTTGGAAGCTCCTCAGAGGTTGATCAGCCAGTCCAGCAATGGCTCCTGAAAAGGTTAATTGAATTTGATCAGTACCAAATTTATGCCACATATTTGCAATATAATATATAGTCAAACCTGTCTATATTGACCGCCCAAGGTAAACACAAAAAGTGGTCTTTGTAGACAGATTCCTTTAGTACATGATTCAATGAGAAACCATTTTCAAGGGAAACGACAAATGTGGCCATTGTAGATAGGTGGTCACTAAAGCAGGTTTGACTGTATTTTGTAAATGGATCTAACAAAACAGCATAATGGAAATCAAGGTTGGTCTTTGTACATAACACAGGCAATTCCTTGACATTCAAACATATCTACAAAGAATATGCAATTAAAAATTAAATAAAGAAGGTTACGTTATAATAAAAATATGATCTTTATCTTTATGAGATGGAAATGTACCAATGGATGATGATTTTATTTTCTCAATCAACTAAACAATTTTCTCAAGTTAATTCTTTATACATCTATTGGTAGTCGATTCCGATTAAAGTTAGTAACCGTTGCTGTTGCCCGTCGGTGTGCAATGGCCTAAAAAAAAAGGTGGTAATCGGGGGGGGGGGGGGGGGAATGGCATCTAACAACATTTCCCTCCTTTTGAGTAAGAAAATTGGGAAAAAATTGGGAAAAAATCAGGAAAAATAGGGGAAAATAGGGAAGCATAGAGAAAATAAGGGAAAAATTGGGAAACCGATTTAAATCAGGTAATTATCAGGCCTGCCTTCTAGCCAGGCTCGTCTGTAGATAACAAGCACCATGACTCTCAAGCTCACCTAGCAAACTGATCCCAAAGCTACTGAGTCCTTGGGCGATGGCAGACGACATTCCCTCTGGGACCCGACGTCTCTCTTCCTCTCGTCTCGCCACGTGATCGGCATCTAGCGAGAGCCGGTCAAGGTTGCGCGACATGCTGGACGCAAACTTTGTGATGGAGGTTAGCGTGCCTGCATGGAAGGTAAGGTGTCACTAAGAATTTAGGCATTCTTGCAAACAAGCCATCACTCATTCCCTCAACACAGTAGCAGTTCGATACAATTCAAACATGGAGACTTATGGCCAGATATATATCCTCTATACTGCTCAAATTAAATAAAAAATAGTCTTGGGGTGCATTTAAGTATAATTATAAGAGAAATGCATCAACCCAATATAAAAATGTTTTAAAGCCCCCTCTGCACTTGTCTAGTTTTGCATGGAGGGATAAGACTTCCCTGCATGGTCACTGACAGGTGGTTATCTCATCAAATCAGCTCTCGATTAACATAAGAAGAAATGGGGATCATGGGGGACCAACAGTCACCGCTTAGGCATTGTTTACTATATAGAGGGCGCAAGTAGCTATAAGTAGTGCAGTGGGGAATTAAAGATTGTGTTCTTACCAGCTGATAGATGGCGCACTAAGGATGACATTCCCGAAGCCACGCCCGACACAAAGGCACTGGGTCCCCTGGTCAGACCTTCGTAGGGCAGATACATGGTGTCATAGAGTCCTGTACGGGCGCTACGAAGGAAACCAGCCGGGTTACCAATCAGATCCAATGACCCAATAGCCCAACCTGTATTGACATAAATTAAAGGGGTCTAATCAATCAAAAAATAATTTATGCATGGCTATTCTTTACAAAACCAAACCCCAAACTTTAGCCCCTTTAGCTTGACTGTGAATCAGTATAAAGAAAATAAAGGATAACATAAAAACTCATATTGTACACCAGCATGGACCCTACATCATTTCAAGCCTATCGGCCCGAATTTAACAAAGGGGTTTAAATTTAACCCATGGTTTAAACCTTTATTTACATAACCCATTGTTTAAAATTAGCGCAACACAGTCAAGGGGTCCAATATTAGACGCGCGCAAGGCAAGGTACGCAAATTTTGCGCTAATTTTTAAACCATGGGTTATGTAAATGAAGGCTTTAATAAACCATGGGTTAAATGTAAACCTCCTTTGTGAATTCGGGCCAATAAGTTTTAGAATTGGACACCTTTAAACAGTGCAGGTCCTCATATAACTGCTCCTCTTTGACCTACAAGCAGAATTACAAAAACCCAAACCCAAAACATAAACCTAGTCCTATCCCCTAAACCTAACCCAAAGCCAGCTGTAAATGACGCAGGAGCAAAGTTTGGATGACCTTTAAAAAATATATATTTAAAAGCGAAAATGTTAGACTTTTTATCAATTCCACATCAAGAACATAAAGTCTCCTTGATAATAGAAAATATGAATGATTTGAATCAAAATTCTATGCCTTTTAAAATAACTTTGACAAAATCTTTGTGAAACACCCCCTGGACTCCTACGACTATGCCTACACTGATCAAATGAAAGCCCTCACCTGCTTTGAACAGCGCCCCCGACGTGTAATGGAGGGTCAGGGCCTGTCCCAGCTGCCGATGGGTTGCGTAGATGGGTCCCGTCTCGTAGCGTTGGAACTGGAGTCTGGTCTGGTCAAGCGAGATGAACATCTTGAGCGAGGCGTGTACGCTGGCGGTCAAGGAGATGGGTAGGATGGTCAGCTGCTGGAGGCCGATGGGGGACCTCAAGGCATCAATGGCTAGCTTGACCGCTGAAGGGGGGCCGGAACTGAAAATGAAAATGAGGTGGTTTTCATGTTGAAAAATAAAAGACAACAATTGTTGAGCAAAATAAAATCTACACTGAGTTGTTATAGCAAGAAGCATTATGGCTCAACGGACAGAGCATCAAGAGTCTTGAAAATAAGATCATCTGGATTAAGTAGTAATCAAGATTTGTGACAAATTCATTGTGTTAATGCCCTTGCAGAAGATACTAACTTTAAAATAAGTTCTGTGTAGTTTTTCAAATGGAAATCACAGTAAAATAATAAAACATTTTGATGCTTAATTATTCAAGGCATGAAATTCTTGCAAACATGAAACTATTGCAAAGCTTTGCACATGCTTAAGTTTCTGGTTTCACAGAATAGACTTAGATTAGCTTGAACCTACAAAATTAATAAACTTATATACGTAATGAATGAGATCAGAGAAAGTTTCAATCAAAACTAAGATTTAGAAGTAGTGAGGCTGTTGCAAGATAGCAGATCAAACGTAGAACAGAAATCACCCACCTTGCAGAGGGCTCTTTCTTGACCAGACCAACAGGGGAGAAGGTCTTCACCAGGCTCTTGGCATTGTGGAGAAATTGGTCCTCGATGTACACCTCCATGTTGTGGAAAGCGATTTCTGCGTTGCGCAGACGATCGCCGAAGCCCTCGTTCGATTCCACAAAGACGTGCGCCCAGAAGAAACTGCCTTCTCTGTTCTCCTGTGCCTCAGCGTAGACAAAGTTGTACCATCGCTCAGGGGTCAGCTGGTAGGTGTGGTCAATGTCGGGCAGGAACTTGTCCTCTTTCCTTTTGTGACCCCTGAAGATGACCGGGAAGTCATAACCTCCACCATCATGGCTCTGGTTATCAATCTGATGAGATTTTATGAAAAAATAACAAAAGTGTTTTTATTATAATATTATGGATTCATACAGTCTAGGATTGATGTGCTTCACAATTTATTATTATGCCATCATCAAATTCAGGCTTGCCGGCACATGCTGTTTACACATTCTGCACTACCAGGCACTAGGCACTACATAAATATCATTCTACGGGACTAACACAAAGCACTACATGAATATGAATGAATGGGACAAACCTGGATTTTCTTGACTGAGAATGAAATGAGATGAACAGCATGGAGAGCCTTGGTGCGTTTCAGGTCCTCTCGTGCCACCATGACGAAGTCAACCCCTTTAGCAGTCACCCGCAGGATCTCCTTGACCTCTTGTCCCGGGGTCAGGTCATTCATCACCTGCAAATGATAATTCATTTCATACACGCAGTGTTACTGGCTGGCTGGAAATGGAGTTGGCTTGAAACCAATACAGACAAGTCAACCAAAGAAAAGTATTTTTGCAGTGATGTCACTCTAATGTTAGTAACCGGTGCAGAATTTTCAAACAAGAGCTTTTTTGTGCTTCTGTCTCTTAATGAGGGGTAGGATTGCAGTCATGATAATGCATGGGGAAAATATTCAAGTGAAGGCACAAAGTTGTATTTAGGCACATAATATGCATACCTTTTTCATAGTTTAAGAGCCCCTCCGCAGCCAAGAGACTGCCAAAATAACATGAACCCTTTATCAAAGGCAAATTTGATGGAAATAATGACAGAATAAATGCTCTTTAAAAAAAAAGAAAAAAAGTAAAATACCTTGGCTTGACTATGACACTGCCATCTCAAATGAACTGACCGAGGTTAATATTAATAGTAATATTAAATTATTACATGGTTATGACCATCCTAGAGACTGGATATAACATTTACCTTGACTATGATACCTCCAGTTCCAATCGACTGACTGATCTGAGGTGGATCGGGCGTTGAATCCTCGACCTGGTCGTCCTTAGAGTTCAGCGAATCAACAAAGATATGAATCAACGTTCCCACACACTCTGTGGCTACCAGAAGATACCCTCCCGACGGCATGGAAACGATCTCCGACCTTGTCGGGTTGCACGAGTCCACGATGTCCACCGCTTCACTCCACTGTTGACCTTCCACCTTTGACCCTCCTTCCATGAGGGACTGCGAGGAGGGGATGGTTACGGATCCAGGGGGCTTCGCGACCGCAAAGTGGAACTTGTGGACGTTGGACTGCTTGGATTGGGCTTCCAGAGGAGGGTTGTAGTGGATGACAGAGCCGGAAGGAACGGTCGGGATCTTGGGCATCGGGCCAGTCTCTTCCTCGATCTCCAATGCTTCTGTAATGAGAGAACAAATCATAAAGAGATGTGACAATGGTCGGGATCTTGGGCATCGGGCCGGTCTCTTCTTCGATCTCTAATGCTTCTGTAATGAGAGAACAACTCATAGAGTGATTTGATATTGCTTGGCTCCCAGGGAAATACTATAATCCCTTTCAACACTGCTCTTTGCTTCTAATTACATACCTTGTAAACATTTTCTCTAATAATTCAAGCCCACTCAATGTCAAGCTTCCCCAGTGACCATATACCTATTGCATGTACAGAGTTTCAGTTCCTGATGACCATCATAAATTAAAGATAACAATTCAAAATTGTACTAAAAATGTCTCTATTCAGAGCCTTTATTTTCCTGAACTATACAGGACGATATTGCTTCAGTATAATATTGCTTACAACACAGGCAACCTGGCTATGTGAAAGTCCAGGTTATTCAGTAATTTTGTGTCCAAATGTTACCACATAATCAAACAGCTCTCTCTTCACAATCGAATGTAAACATTTAATGGACACAAATGTGTTGAGTACAGAGAGAAAGAGAAAGAGAGAGAGAGAGAGAGAGAGATATATAAAGAGAGAGAGAGATAAAGAGAGAGAGAGAGATAAAGAGAGAGAGAGAGAGAGAGAGAGAGAGAGAGAGAGAGAGAGAGAGAGCATGTAGTCAAACTTTGGAATAATTTGAAACTTTGGATTACCATTTCCATTGTTTGTGCATCCCATTTGCCCCCTCTTCCAGGGTACATCTACATTTACATGATCCATCTGTCATAATATTAAAAATTGCCTTTTCTTACCTTCCACCTTGTTGTGTTCTTGAGAATGCCCCAAATGAACAGGGAAGGGACATCGATTGATTACTAGCACCTTGGGTGAAGGGTCGAGATCAAAGGTGACATAGGTCACGCCCTCATGCTGGTACACCATGGCAACCATGGGAGAGTTAACAATGTTCTTGGACTGGAACGTCTTTGAGGGCTTCGTAACCTGGGCAAAAAGTTAGCATTTTAAAGTCATGGTCATTACTAAGAATAAAATTCTTACAGAGTTCACTGAAATTCAAATTGAGCTACAAATTAACAACAAATATGTGTGAATAATGCAATTCAATACACAAGGCAAAGAGCAATAACCCTAAAATGATAAACACCAATAATGACTAGAAATGAAAGGCCTAATAAGCATACATCCGTTTTGATCCTTGACATTGCAGGTATATTTTTAAATGTTTTTCCTGCTCCAATCAACTCCTGAATAAATGAGAATTCTTTTCAACAACATACTTCCAGACGTTTTCTTTTGAAATACTTCATAAACAAATAGAAATAAACCTATAAAAAAAAATACTTATCAGATCCCACAACTGAAATTTGTGGAAATAATTGGTGATTTACCTGTAAAATTTTGTTATACACAATCATGCAATAGCATTCACATTTTACTTATAAATGAAACCTTTCTAGAACATCACATAGTACATTAAAGAGTATCTGTAGTATTGTTGAGTGTTGAGGAGAGATTTGTGGAAAAGGCAGAAAAATGGAAACTGCACACAAATTGTTGAACATTTACAGTTACATTTATGTTAGCATTTTGCATTACTCAAAACAAAGCACTTACTGGTACTGTGACTGGGACTCTAGGAAAAGCACTGTCAATTTTCAACCAAGCACTCCATTCATCAAGCCACGCCCCCTCTGCAGCTGATTGGTCAGATAAAGCCACAGACAGGTAATGGAAGGATCCGGTAGGCTGGCTGCATGCTGGACTATCCCATTTGAGGTGAGGGGTGTGTTCTGATGACTTGGAGGGGATGGTGATGGACTGGAGGGTATTTGCTTGGATGGAAACCTTTATATATTGGAGAACAAAATGAGATGGTTTCATGTAGTAAAAGAGGACACTACCGTATATGGAAAAAACTTTTCTAAACATATTTATACGGGAATAATCTAAATATATCTCAAATTCTGTTCTTGTAAATGCTCTTCACAAATCCACTTATAAAAAGCAAAATTACTTTATTACACCACAGTTGTTTCTACCTTTTTTCATGACATTTTAATTCATATTCACAATGAGTTGTACAAGCATATTGCCATATTTGCACTGTAAGTTCTGTTAGATAAGCATCCAAAGAACCATAATTTCGCCAAGTCGTGATTAAAGACCCTATCCGATGAAAATACAACTTTATATCAATGAAAAGCTGATTGGACGTAGAATACAAATAGAATATTTTCCCTTTCAGTATAGCACAAAAGAAACATAAAGCCTCTTTTTCCGCACCCCTCAAAATTATGGGTCAACAAAGTTTTCAGAGAGCTATTACTCCTCTAGTCTAACAGACCAAAAATTAGCATATAATTTTATTATTGTAATCTAAAGCTTATAAGCTTTCTGTTGATATGTAATACATTTTTTTTTTTTTTTCACTTCCGACAGGGTCTTTAATAAATGCACATTGCCTTCATGACAAGTTTCTCTTCAACACACCATCTCCAGCTTTAGTCTCACCTTTTCTTCTGATCTGAGGTTCACCATTCTTATCTCGACACCCTGTTTGGAGTTGTTTTGGAAGACAAATCTTGGTCGGAGTGTGAGGATCCTGATGTTATGTTTCACGGTGGAATGCAAGGCAGCATGAACAACCTGAAAGGAAAGACATAAAGTAAGGTCAAGATCATAAAGCTGTAGGTCATAAAGGTCAAAGGCGAGGTGCGAGGATCCTGATGTTATGTTTCGCGGTGGAATGCAATGCAGCATGAACAACCTGAAAGGAAAGACATAGAGGTCAAGGTATAGGGGGATATTACATCTTTCTTTTGAAAGTCCAAAATTGACTTACGTACTATAAAATATGGACAAAAAAAATATGAAAATACAACAAAGTGAGACTGGCACAATTACCAGGGTCTTCTCGTCAGGGTCTCCTTTAAAGAGGAGATCATGCAAAATGATTTACTTGTGTACAGGGTATTTACAACAAAAAAACAAGAATATTTAAAAATAACTTTGGAAACAGGATCTCGATTAGAAAACAACTAGCAGATTAGTGAATTTTCATTTTTTTCCATCAAATTGTAATAAAACTGATAAATCTTAACTGAAATTTACTATTTATGCTACAAATAGATATGGATTTAATCAAAATTGCAATGTTAATGTGCCCCTATTGACACCACATACAGAGGATTATGAAAGAAAGTATCAAGATGAATAAAATGTATAAATCACCTTCTGCGTTCCGAGATGGACACCCCTACTAACAAGTTCAATGGTCCCATGTCCCTCTGGTTGTAGCTGCAGTCCCTGGACGGGTGCATTCTGCTTTGGAGGGGTGTTAGCATGGCTGAGGAGATTCACCACCTCATTATAGACATAGTCCTCTCCTTCATGAGACAGGCTCAGTGACAACTTGGCCTAAAGTTTAGAAAAATTAGACAATGTTAAATAAAAATGATTTGTTAAATCCTGATCGAAGTTCCAATTTGCTATTGAACTGTAAATTCACAATCTGCACAGTTATACTTGAACATGTATTACAATGCAAATGGCACAAAATGAACCAAACCTTACATTTAAATTTAAAACTGAAGGTCTTTCCTGTAGGATCATCCACATGGGTCACTAAACATATCCAGTGATGTCATAACATTGCAAACACAATGTTATCGCTTGTACTTGATAATGGCAGTACCTGCCCAGCTAGTTGTATTGCTGGGCTTTGACATCTGACAAAACCATACATTTTGTCGATGATCGTTATATCTTAATGTGCCTGGGCTAATTCATGCTTGTTTGGCTGAAAAACAAATCATTCATTCAGTAAAAAGTACTCACTTTGAACTTTTGTGGTGCACAAGTGGTCCCTCCCTTCACCTTGACGGTTTCACCCCCATCTTCCTGAATGATGAAGTCCATGCCTGTCTCATTCACTATCAGACAAGATGGCATCATCTCTACCCTGATGGTGTTGACCTTTGACCCGTGTTGGACCATTCCAACCTGCAGACTGGCGGAGGGGTGCCCAGCTTCTTCTGCTGGAGAAGCAACGGTGATGTTTTGCAGAGAAGATGCATGCAGCTCGGAGCTGTGTCAGAAAAGTGTATCAAAATCTTATCAAATATTACTTGCAAAGAACTGCAGACTGGGGTTTGACTACTCCATATGAATATGTGATTTATTCAAGTGGGAGAGGAGGAGCCACTTTGTTGATTAATTACCAACCTTACACCATTTCAAATCTTAAGGTCAATTATTCATCCATACAATGTAAGTCTGTTTCCAATTACTTATATTTCTTTCTCTTTTCTCTTTAATATACCACTGAATTCATATTAATTCTCTCTTTTGTTGCCTGCAAAAGGAATACTATATCTTAGTATCAGGTTCATATTCCAGATCAATTGAGGAAAAAAATAAAAGATATTCCCATCTTACCTGGTATAATCAGGATGATTGTAGGGCCAAAACTTGGTCATATCAGGGTCTTCATGACGGTCATCTAGTCCCTTCAGTCCCACTGCCTCATCTGGGTGCTTGACTATGTTCTCAAACATCTCAGTAGAGACACATACAGCTGCAGAGCTGGAGCTAGCACTCTTCTCACTGAAATGCAAGGGGAAAATAAGTGATTACAAATCTCTACTAGGAGGGGAAGTTTGAAAGGTCCCCAGTTTTGTGTTACAACATTCTTAATGCACATGCATTCTCTCTTATTATATCTATATCAGAATTGTTTTTTGTATATTCATATTTTAAATTATCTTATTTTTTGTAACCTTGTGCATCAATTTAATTTCAAAAGAATGTCCATGTATCGTACATAACTAAAAAGCTTTTGAATGAGAGATTCTATAACAAACAGCTATAAAAACTCAGATCGGTAGAGAAAAGAGCCACACATGACTTTCCTAAGTTTTATGAAATTCCTGTGTTATACAGAAAATAAACATATTTTACACAATCAATTTAATATGTAAACTAGGAAAATTTAAATTGTAAAATACCCCCCGTACAGGAGGATTTCACACCATGAAAACCCTATATCCATAGAATTTGGAACAGTTGCGTGTACAGCAAATACCCACATCTTAACCGTTATATATGTCACATATCATCTGTATCAAAATTTAATGGCAAAGAGACTCCCATCAATGAACCCACCTCCCCCCTAGAAAAAACACAACAAACAACAAAAACATAACCACTCACCTTGTAGAAAGGGTAAGGTTGTACCACGCCAAGGGAGGGATCTGATAGAGTTGTTGGAGTGACCCTTGACCTTTGACCTCTATGACTTGTGTATCATTGCCCCTAGCTGCATGACAGTGGAGTGTGACTGGGAATGGGAGGTGACTCTGGATGGTGAAGAGGGGGCTGAACACGACCTGTAAGAGAAAGGAATAATTTCAGATCGATGGTGATTTTTTTGTTTTGCCTTTATCCTGCTCCGAAAACAAGTAGACTACAGGGAAACCTGAAATGCAGTTTTAGCTTCTGCTAACCTTTAAATCTAGTAGGTAAAGGATAGGTTAAAAGAGCACAAGATTGAGCAATCCATATCATTCAGCAGTAGCAGAACACACCCTAAATACTGGTCACAACATTGGATGGGATGATGCCCATATTATTGACTTTGAAACACACCTCTGGTCAAGAAAGGTGAAAGTCCATCTGGATTTTAAGGGTTAATCCTTCACTGAATCAGTTTATCATCAGCGAGTTTGATACACTTTCCCCATTTTTTCCCTCGTTTTTAATACCCTTAACAAAGTATGCGCCTTGTCAAAAAAACTACTCTTTTTACCCTCTGTTATGTGCACGGATGATGTACAGGGCTCAATGAAACATCCCCCTAGAACTTTACAGACCACCTGGTATTGGTATAAAGACCAAATTTTGGGGTCTCCATTGCAACTCCAATAGCAACTAAGGAATCAACCGCTAAGTCCATGTATGAGGGACAAATACCTTATTAAAGGGCAATGGTGGATCAAATTTGTTTTGAAACCAGAATTTCCAGTAAAAAGACTACTGCTCTACGATTGAGCTAACAAACCTCCCATGACGGGAGGATATACATGGGTTGGAGCCATTTCAAGTAATATTTTGACAATGCATGGTCAAGCCAAAATCTCAAAAAGGCAATTCGGAATGAAATAAGTAGAGCCTACAGGGTGCTCTGGAGGGAGAATAAACTGTACCTGTAATCAACACCAAACAAGGTACAGTCAAACCTGTCTATAGCGACCGCCCAATGGAAATACAAAATGGCTTTTGTAGACGGGTTCCTTTAGTATATGATTCAATGGGAAACCATTTAAGGGAAACAACAAATATGGCCTTTGTAGACAGGTGGTCACTAAAGCAGGTTTGACTGTATTAACACTTACCACTCTCTGCACACTTCCATCATGTGTCTCAGTGAAGATCTGACACCAGAAATAGAACCTCCTACCGTTGGAACATGGCACCTGAACACGATAAACAAGGTCAGAAAAGAGATAAACAAACTAACCTTAGCACACAATGAACCGTTCTACTCTTTAAAAGGTAGTCCCTAACTCTTATACAATCGTGCATCTTTCAAAAAATAAGTCCTCCTTTATCCCATGGCCTATTACTCACTGGAGGATGTTCAACATCATTTTGACATTGGTCTGAACAATATGAAACATGCGCTATTTTTCTATGCAGAATCCTACTGTAGACATCGTAAGGATTATGCACGTATAACATTATTATGGTAGTCCAATAGAAGGATACTACATCGCGTTGAAATGGACGAAAACAGCCTGATGGTTTAGTTTAATACTAAAGGGATAAGGTAATGAAAAGGAGAGGAATATAGGTGGAGTAAGGGATGGGGGTAATGATTCCTTTGAAATTAGTCCTCAATTCTTGTTTAGAACATCACTGATCAAAGGTACTTATTGTTCCACAGCATTAACATTTCTTCTTGAAATTGATCAATGATTACCTCCCCTCTCCAAATGTTGATCATTTTCTTAACTATAAAAGAATGGTTTTTGTTACCTTGACAATCGTCTCTGTGCTGCACATCTCCCCACTAATGGCAAACTGCTCCGACCAGTCGCAGTCCGACCCCTGAACTTTGACACAGACCCCCGTGATGTCTTCATCACCACAGGTCAGGGCAGGGAGGCTGGACTTGGGCTGGAGTGTCCTTGTCTCCTGGGTGTTGGCAGCGGTGGACCGAGACGAGGTCTGGGAGGTTGACCTCAGAGTGACCTGGATGTCCAATGGAATGGTCAACCGGTTGGTGAACGTCTGGGTTCCGGTTATGATGATCTAGAGGATGGAATAAAATGACCATCAGGGGGGTACACCTACAAGTCGAAGCCATCCATATCCATCATAAACCCCCATGCTTGACCTCCATGGAATATTTGTACCCCCTATAAATAATAAATTAATACAGTCAACCTGCTTTAGCGACTACCTGTCTATAAAGACCACATTTTTTGTTTCCCTTGATTACACTAAAAAAACCTGTATATACTTTACATGTTTCCCTTGAGCTGTCTTTATATATGTACAGATTTCACTGTACTTGAATAGTCTACAAACATATTTGTACTTCTTATCTAATACTGTGGTATATTCCTACTTTATATTACATACAAAATGGAAAGATTCGCTAGTCATGTTCATCAAATATAACCATTAACAATACTTTCATATTCCAGCAGATTTTTATACTGAGCAAAACCTCTTGATTAAATAAACATGATATATCACTCAAGAAAAACTTGTATAAACTCAAAAACCCTTCCCACACAACAAATAAAATCTAAACAAACTTTGTTAAATACGTTTTTTTCTTCTTACTTGTCGCTGAAGGGCAGTGATCTGTCTGATTTGGATGAAGAGGGTCGCCGTCTGATCTCGATTGTGGAGCACTCTGACGGTTGTATCTCCATCATCACCATCAATACTGAATGGCTCCGACCAGCGGAAGTTCCGCCAACTTTCCATACAGACATGAAGCTCCTGATTGTTATGCAATAGTGTATTATCTTTCATCGCATTCATACAGTGTACAAGAATTAGTGAATCAAAGTTACAAGATCAGGTTTAGTTTCAGCTCTAACTATTCCTTCTCTACAAAATTGTATGTGTTTCTCTTGCCTGTGTCTTTGAGGGAAAGCTATGAGGAGTACATCTATGACAGAAACTACGATACCAAAAAAATGAAATATAAAAGCACCAGGTATTGGGACAATTCGGGCCTTCTCCAATATATAAGAATACTTGTATGTCACGTTTAAGCCCCACTTTGAATGCACTCTCGGATAGCTTGGTGGCCAAGTTGCTTCCGGTCGATTTCGCACGGCTGCTCTGTGCATGCCGTCACTGATCATGTGTGTGTACATGCGATCGCGAGCAACTGGTCTCGATACAAGTCCACACATCTTGAACCCTTGTACATTTTATATAATAATGACCTAGATAAAAAGGTCTAAATGGAAAAGGGCGACAGGTCCTTTCTGAGTTTCCTAAGGGCAAATTTTGAAAAGGATCTTTTCAATCATGACCTTTTCTTTTTACACCCTCACAAAACAGAAAAACAGTAGTGCTAAATTTGCATATGTTCAATCTTTTTTTTTGTCATCTGAGCTGCTGTATTTACGTGCTAGTTATGTGCTACAGCTGTTGGAATTAAAACAGCTTCATGACATCAGAATTCAGAATTATCAATCTCACCTGTTTCTCCTTCTTGTGGGTTCTCCAGCTGTACTCATGCATCTCACTGCTCTTGAGAACCACTGATTCATCCGTGTGCACCTGACCAAACCGCAGCGCCCGATTGGTTGCATTGCAGATCAGGTAGTAACCATAGAACAGACGCTCCGCCTCAGGCTTCAAGTTCTGGAAGAAGGGATAAGATAAACAACGAATTTCAAACATTAATGGGGGGTTTGTATGATTTTTTTCCAAACATGGGGAGAGTGTATAAAGCCCACAATTGGACTATCACTAGATCTTAACAAGATGATAACATACATGTACATGCATGAATTCTAAAAAAGTTGAATTCTTTCCAATTCAGGTCTTACATGGTCATATAGATAATACGAATGGTATCACAGGTTTTTTTCGGCACTCAGAAGAGAGGCACTCAGAAGAGAGGCCCAATAGACTTTCAGTTGGTGAACAGTTATGCAATAACTATATAAATGAAAAACTGCATTTTGTAGAATCTGTCACAGAAGGCCACATGTCTAAAGTGATAAATTTTCTCCTGTTTCCCTTAAATGGGCTTTATAGACAGGTTTGACCCTATAAAAATCATTCCACGTTGATAAATTGGCATCTTCCAAACCCCTTACCTGGGTCCACGCTTTGGCCACTTTGCTCAGTGTATGAACAGTGCCTTGACCCGCTACAAAGGTCAAGTCAGTGAATCCCAATGTGCCCTCGATGTCGGTCAGACTGCGAAAGCTGTAACCGATCTCATACTCGACTGGCTCCAGCAGAGGTGCCATGGTCAGGTTGTGGTAGTTCAGGAGGTCAACTGCTAGTCCAGATTGCCCCTGTAGAGGATAACAATAATTGTAATGTTATAGATTTATATATCAATCGTTACATCCATAAAAACTGTAGGCACTTGACAGGTATTTTATTTATGCCTGCACACACACATCCTGTGCACAATCTCTAAGGAGCGTTAAAGTCAGTTGCCATTTTACAAATGCAGAAAAATACTGACTAAACCACAATGACATTTGCACCATACCAGGTACACATTAACACCTGAATCACCTTCACATCCACCACTATCATTTATCACCATCACCATCTCCATTGTCATCACCATCACCACCACCACCACCACCACCATCACCATCACCATCACCATCAACACCACCACCACCACCACCACCACCACCACCACCACCATCACCATCACCATCACCATCACCATCACCATCATCACTACCTTCATTCTAATCAACACCATCACCACCACTACAACCATCATCACTGCCACCATCATTCCTGCCATCATTCCAATAATCGCCATCATCACCACCATAATCAACACCATCACCACCACCAACATCCACCACCACCACCACATCCTCCATCAACATCATCTTCCTCATACTCACGCTGATTCTGGTCCTTGCATGCACTCCTCCGTAACTCTCAACAATCAGTTTGGTTTCTGGGATGCGGACCACCATGAATTCATGGTTCTTTGGGGTGCTTCCATCAGAAGTGAAATCCTTTAGGTAGTCGGGCACTCCTGCAATCAAACAATAATTTCATTAATATACTATGGAAATATTATATTAATTTATTATATTATATTACATTGTATTCTACTTCTTGATTTTAATTGGGATTAATGTCGGAAACATAAGATATTTTGAAATGGGTGAAAAAATAAGAAATGTAAAGAGTATTTGTGTAATGGTGACCAAAATAATTATATGCAACTATGGTGTCAAGTGCTCTGTGAGATAATAAAGTGCATTATTCTGACCCCTTCAACTATTGCGCAGCGCCGTTTTTTGCCTCATATCTGAAAAAGGCTTTACAATAAATGTTAATGTAATGTTTTTCATATAGAGACCTACTAAGATAAAAATTTGAATGCATGATAAAAGTAAAAACTGAACAAAATGCTAGGGCAAGCTTTATTGTAGTAGGATCATGTAGAAATCTGCTTTGACCTAAAACCTAAAAAATATTGAGTTCATACAATGTTATTGTTTATACAAGTACCGTTCCCTCTCATTTATCCTAACTTTCAAGTGAGTAACTCTAATGTACACAGGACCCACCTTTCTTTAAAATACAACAAGGTCAATATGCTTTCCCACCAATGACCATACATGTTGTTTATTAACCATGGACTCACAGCATATACTTTCTATCCAGTGTTACCCTGTGTCTACCATTGTATACCAGCATCTATTATGAAGAACTCTCTTGTTATCTCTTGTTTTCATGTCTTTTTTTGCTTGTCTTTACATTGTACAAACATTTCAAGGCTCCGACTCGCAAGCCCAGGTTTACAGTCTTTATAAACCAGCGCGCTGATCTCACATTCCTATTCATATTGTCCAGAAACCTCGCAAGTCTTCTCATTCTATAATATATCCCAAGTTGGCCACCCAATATTCAAATGGACATCTTCTTTTTTATCTTCATATATCATATTGAAATCTAACTATCACATATATCTGTGAATCTTGATGTACACCCCCTCTTTTTCCCCTTTTACAAATATTTTGTCCTCCATATTTGTATTATTATGTATCCATTGAGGGTAGTCATGCTGTCAAGCTTTGCTTACTTTGTCAACTCTCCTGTCTGATGTTTTCGATTAGTAACAGTCAGCCTTACTTTATTCTACATTATACTCTTTTGTCATGTATGCAATGATTTGTTTGTTATATATTTGTAAAATTGCAAACGAAAAAGAAAATCAGCCAGAAATAAATAAATCAAATCAAATAATAGAAGGTAAGAAACAACACCTACCTTTCCCAAGTTGACTGAGGTGATTGGAGAGCCTGAGCTCAATCAGGCCGACGGTCAGGTTGAGATGGCAGAACTGAATGAAACGAGGAGCGAAGACGGTGTCGAACCTCATGGACGCTGCCAAGGTCATCGGGGTCAGGATGATGTCAGGGGTCGGTGGCTTCAGAGGTTGTTGCAACGCTTTCCTGCAGGAGAGGAAATGGATTCAGATTTTGATTCAGAAAGGATCCTTAGCTACGAGGAGGTGATAGATTCATATTTCAGCATGACAAGAATTATGCACTGGGTAAAGGGAGCCAACAAAGAGCAAGAGCTTGTCAAGGGTGGCCCCATGCAATACACCATTTATGAAAATAAATCGATCATTAAGAGTACACATTAAATCGAAAGGAAATATTTTTGGTTTGCATTAGTGTTGTAAAAATATGTGTGGCACATAGGAGACAATCCTTAACCCTTTCACTGTTGGAGCTGTAATCTGCCCAAATGTTTATATTGCATTTTAATATTTTTGGACAAAGAGAAGCTGTTGACTTTTGAAAATGCAAAGTTCGTTTAAAAATTGTGTAGTTAGTCAAGATGTCATAGAGGCAATCAAGGGGGTACATTAAATGAAAAAGGCGCTTTAATAGAATCTTGTCTACTTGACAGTATCGTAATCATCATCTTTATTATCATCATCTTCATTATCATCTTCATTGTTGTCGTTGTCATCATCATCATCAATATCATCATCAATATCATCATCATTATCATCATCATTATCATCATTATCATCATCAGTTTCATCTTCATTACCAGCAATATAATTACCATTAAAGAAAACCCTCCTTATAATCAGTGACAACACTATCTCAATCAGCATCATCATCATAATCACCATTAGTAATGACACCACTTAAGTTACCATCATCGTCGTCATCATTACTAATACAAAATTCCTTATCAGCAGCAGCATCAGTAATACTACATTTTAAATAATTATCATCACCATCACAACCACCAACACCACAATCCTCATCATAACCACCCCTATTGTGTTGATCCATTACCTCTGCATATTTGAATTGAGCACAACCCTCCACGTGCTATTAGCATCCATCTCCTCCACAAGGTCTCTACTCTCCACAATCTTCTGCTTCTTGTGGTACCTCATCATCATCATCATCATCATCATCATCATCATCATACCACCACCACCACCACCACCATAACTATCCCTATTCGGTTCATCCATTACCTCTGCATATTTGAATTGAGCACAACCCTCCACGTGCTATGAGCATCCATCTCCTCCACCAAGTCTCTGCTCTCCACGATCTTCTGCTTCTTGTGGTACCTCATCATCATCATCATCATCATCATCATCATATCACAACCACCACCACCACCACCACCATAACTATCCCTATTCGGTTCATCCATTACCTCTGCATATTTGAATTGAGCACAACTCTCCACGTGCTATGAGCATCCATCTCCTCCACCAAGTCTCTGCTCTCCACGATCTTCTGCTTCTTGTGGTACCTCATCATCATCATCATCATCATATCACAACCACCACCACCACCACCACCATAACTATCCCTATTCGGTTCATCCATTACCTCTGCATATTTGAATTGAGCACAACCCTCCACGTGCTATGAGCATCCATCTCCTCCACCAAGTCTCTGCTCTCCACGATCTTCTGCTTCTTGTGGTACCTCATCATCATCATCATCATCATATCACAACCACCACCACCACCACCACCATAACTATCCCTATTCGGTTCATCCATTACCTCTGCATATTTGAATTGAGCACAACCCTCCACGTGCTATGAGCATCCATCTCCTCCACAAGGTCTCTACTCTCCACGATCTTCTGCTTCTTATGGTACCTCTGGGTCTCTGACACAAAGAAATTCCTCACCGTCTGAAAGGACTGCCGCCGACTGTTGTACGCCTGCAGAATACATGGAATCTGAAACAGGAATGGAAGATTTATATACAGTGAATATGGAGTTATTTCTATCAGTAAAGTGATAAACTTTGATGAGTAAAATATGATCTTCGGACTTCTGGGAGACTGGTTCTTGTTTTAATTGCTATGACTCTTAATATAAACCATCCATTGTAGAATATGAACTTTGGGATGACACTGACCAACACTATGCACTAGCCATTATCACTGTTTCATGCACATCAGTAAACCAGATTGCCCATCTGAACATTTTTAATCGCCATGGGAAACCCAACTGAAAATCAGAAATACAGCTCCCAAAATGCACTAACTTGATAAATATTCTTTCCTAGAACACTCTCTGTTGAATTACTGATTTCTCCCATTATGAAGATGTGTAATACCATAGCTACAGATGTAATTCACATTGCAGTATTGGTTATTGCTATGTTAGGGAAGCATCTATTCTGAGCTAAAATGTTGTTGTAACCTACTGAAAATTTGAGAAGTTTGCACAAACTATATTGTAGGATACAGGGCCTTGTCTTATAAACAGTTGTGACAGCTTAAAATCGATCACCACTTGATATCAATCAAAACTCTGTACTAAAGAGATGGGAGTTTGTCAGTTTCCTATTAATTGGAAGACTTGTGATTGATCCGGATCGATCACAAGTCTTCATAAGACAGGACCATGTTGAATGAATAATGAAGAGACGATTTTAATTGTGGAATGCCAAATGAAATATTAAACACCTGGAACACAAGATATTACCTTATTCATCCTGGCGAAGGGCCTGACGTTGGGGTTTGAGATCGGGACAGGGGTGATGGTCAACCCCACGTCCATTCTGGGTTCAGGGTAAGTCCAGACCATGGTGCCCCAATGACCCCCTTCCTGGGAGGGCGGGGTGAAGAAAATCTGATTGGGGAGGGGTATCTCATCCTCCGTGTGTCCTGGAGTAGTCAAACAAAGAACATCAACCATGTATAAAGGATATATATGTTTTTGCGTATATATATATAGTATAATTGTTTTAACTATAGGTCAAACCAAAATTACTTCTTGAGGAAGGTTTACTCTTTTTTCTTGAGGTATTTCTTTGAGGATGGTGCACAGTACATTTTAAAAATTCTGTTACCTTCATATCATACCATCAGAATTTAGAGAAGCCATGTTGAACGGCGAGGCGAGGCTCAATTTCGATGTGAAATATTTTGGCTGCAATTTATAATAAAATAAGCTATTTTTAATTGAAGAACTGAATTGAATTGGTTGTGCTAGGGGGGGGGGGGGGTGGAACCTCAAAATGAATGTAAAAGAAAGCAGAATACTGCATCATTTGGTGGACCCTATTATCTGTTATTGGTAGCAGGAACATTTATAGCCATTGGATGGAAAGGTGGCAGGTATCAACATAGCTATAGATCGTGCACCATGTTAAAAACAATCTCTTCAAAGGGCAAGGTAAAAATCAACATTTACAACCACAGTCAAACCTGCTTTAGTGACCACCTGTCCACAGAGACCACCTGTCTACCTGTCCCTTGAAATAGTTTCTCATTGACCACTTTTTGTGTTTCCCTTGGGCGGTCGCTATATACAGGTTTGACTGTATGTATCCATATTTCACCTCACCTTCAGTGAAGTATTCAAACGCTCCCGTCCTCAGGTCATCTTTGTACTCAATCTGGGTCACGCCTTCTGGTGGTTCATCTTCCTCGTCAACGTCCTCCCAGTCTTCATTGCCGTCATCTTCGCAGGCATCGTCCTCCTCGTCTGCAGAGTATGAGCCGTCGCTCGGTGCCAAGGCAGCGGAAGGGTCGATCTTGAACTTGAACTTCTGGAATAAAGAATTAAAGAGAGATAAGGAGAATAGTGTGATTGTTTTGTAATCAAAGGACTTTCAAGCATGATGGCACTACACAATAAGCCTTAAATTCTATGCATACGGCCAACATATACTCAACGTTATATGAGTAATAAGATTCAAATTAATTTAATTCAATTCACTTTATTCCAATTCCATCTTTGTATAAACAAAATCTGTAAAATTTATTAATTAAAAAAATGCAATTCCATACATAAATACATTTGAATGATATAAACATAATAGATATACATGACAGAACTAAATTAGGCACAGCTGTAATACAAGGTTTTATAAAGACAGCTTCCCTAAAAAAATAGGATTTGGTAAACATAGGTGGCCGGGAACAAATATCAAGTAAAGTACATCAAACAGAATAATTAAAGAGATTGCAGATACAGAATTGGTAAGCGCATTTTTATTTACATCATGAACAATTAAAGGGGGTGTAGCATGACGAGACTACATGTTTTTCCTTTGGCCTGACTCGGGGCCAATCGGGTATAATACAACTAGTATTCACGTGCGTGCAACATAAGCGAAACCGAAGTTGTCCAAAAGAAGTTGTAGATGGCGTTACCGGTATTTGCCATGCTACACCCCCTTTAATTTTTTATATGTGAACAAGCCTCTATTCTTACCTTGGCAGGAGCTTTCTTCTTCTTCTCTCTGCCCTTTCCTCCTCCTTCTCCCAGCACTTCATTCATCTTATCAATCACCGTCGTCAGGCAGTTCAGATTCTCCTGACCGAACGTGATCGGGATGTTCCTCACGTTGAGGTCAGCAAAGATCCTCGGGAGGAGGGGGCTGAGCTCGCTTGCGCTGTGAGGCTCGTGATTGGTCCGCAGCAGAAGGTCAAGGGTCACAGGTCCGAGCAGGGGCTTGGTGCACTGCTGGAGGGAAGTCTTGAGAGTGAAGTCGTAGAGTTGGACAGTGCTGTCCGCTTGGAAGAGTTCCTCTATATGTTCAAGAACAGATAATTAAGTAGGATGTGAATATATTTTTTAAAACTTGCTTTTGAGGAATAGTAAAAGTAAGGCTAAGGGTATGATCTTTCACAATTCTAATGAAAATAAAAATTTGCCTCCAAAAAATCTTTTGCTTGGTCACAAGGTACTGTTGTAAAAAGACTTCCCTATACAAGCTAACAGCACAAGCAGCTGTGAACAGGTATGAGAATGTTTGAATAAGCAAAAAAAAGACCTACAAAAAACAAACATGACTGTACTCTCTCCTTTAACATTTAAAGATTTTAGAGCTGTAAAAATGGAAGAAAAACACATGATCTTTTTTTAATGCTTTTCAAATCAAAGGCATGGAAGTAAAATTAATCAGTCTTCCATATGCAGTAGCAAGATAAATGAAGTGATCAGGGCATGTTTGTTGACATCCCATGTACCTGTTAAAATCAACAGGAGTTCCAGTGGGATGTCTGCAAACTTTTGGCTATGATGGTTTCATGAGACACTATCTCTTTACCTGTCTTTTGATTGACCACAAAATCCGACTCAAACATCGTTCCTCCTACTGACGCCACGACATGAGGGAAATCCGGATCGGGGGTCGTTGCCATGACAACTACCATCTGACTGGTGGCGACTACGATGGACTGGAAGTGCGAGAGCATCATCAGGTTCTGTAGGACGCCCTCTGGAGGGGGAGCTGAACTCTTTGGTTTGGTCTTCTCCTGCTGGCTGGTTTGCTGTCCTGTTTCAAGTAGATGATGATTTGGAGTACATCTTAAAATAACATCTCAAAAACATTTTAAAACATCGTATAAAAAACTGAGAAATATTAAAGCCCCACTGCCCTACTCATAGCTACTTGCGCCCTCTATATACATGTAGCAAAAACTTCCTAATCGGTGACCATTGGTCCCCCATGATCCCCTTTTTCTCATGTTAATTGAGAGCTTATTTGATGAGATAATCCCTCCTACTCAAACTAGTGCAGTGGGGCTTTCATACAACCTTATTGGGTGAACTTAGTTTTTGCAAGTTGAATAAAAAATGCGAAATTCTGTTTAGTTCAGGTACAATAAGTCTCTTGATTGATGTCTAAGCCTTCAAGAGGTTAAAAAAAAAAGTTGAAATCTTATCTTTTGTTCATCTCACACCAAGTCTATTACCTGACCGTATAGAGATAGTGATTGGTACACAACACTATTCCTTGAAAAGCACAGTGGGCTGGTAACGACTGCTGCCAAAGCTGAAGCCAGGGTCTTGATTTTCATGCTTTTTGGAAGCACAAGACATTATACAGTCAAACCTGTCTATAGCGACCGCCCAAGGGAAACACAAAAAGTGGTCTTTGTAGACAGGTAGTTGTTGTAGACAGGTTTGACTGTATAATGATGTAATATGCAGGTTATACACAGAGATTAATTTGTATTATTGACAAGATTGGAGACATTTTCATTAAATCCCACTGCCTCTTGAATTGTGCATACATGACGCACAAGGGCATGATTTACGCAATGCATATTAACATAATTTTCAATAATAGTTCCTTAACCATTTTCATGTACCCCTATTTATCGCAGATAAATCAAACAAATGTACCTGGTAGACTGATGCCTACAGACTTCTCGCCAGCCCTAGGAGTAGTCATCAGCTTAATTTCCTCCACCTCACGCGGTACTTTGGTGAGTTCCTGGGTCCTGACTGCCTGCAGCCTCTTTGCATACTCCCTAGCCTGCTGAAGCTTGGTCAGGCTGAAGTTCACCTTCAGGGGTCGTGCAACCATCAGCTTGATCACAGCTGGGGGTAGAGTATGCAAGATATGTAGATAACATAACATTTACATTTCTTCACTATAATTACGTAATTTTATCCTGTACCGGTATGTCAGTTTCATTTGTACCTGATGTGCAATATCTCATTTACATCTGAACCAGACATCCTTCAAAACAAATACACGAGTGCAAAGAGCAATGCAACTCTACAAAGCTCAAAGAGAGCTCTGTAATATCTGATAAGACCTCTTGTATGAAAGCACAATAAAAACTATAGATATCATTGAAAGAAAATCTCATATTTATGATGAAAATTCCAAACCCAAAGAATTGTCTTTTTAGACTGAATACCATATCCTTTTATGAATTCATCAAAGTTTAAACACACTCTTAACAACATTTTTATGTATTTATCGTGGAAAAGTGAAAATTGTTGAAGTGTTGTAAGTCACTTTCACGACCCTCCTTGAACTCCACGATTCATACATGATGCACATGAATGGACAGACAGACTGGTAGCAGTACTTTCTCCATGGCTTACCAGCACTCTGCATCATGAAGTCTGTGACGGTGAATGTGAAGAGAGCAGGTTTGACACCAGTCTTAGGATCAGGCATACCTGGGCATGTTTGAAACCAGGGAACAGGGTAGTCCATGGCTTGAGGCAGACTGTGATCTGCATTAAATACAGAAATATGATGCACAACATTAATAATAATAATAATTCTGCATTTATATTCATTGTAATTTAATGTGTCAATAGAAATGATGATTGTTGAAAGGTTTCAGCTTCGTAAGGTTATGGCGAGTGGTTGTCAATATTTATTCGGCCATGTGATAGAGAGCGGAACCGTAGAAACATGTGTAAAGGGGTGCTTTGCCAATGATGTTAAGTCAGAAGCATCAACCGACCTTTTAAAACTTAAGGCAAACGACAAAGTCATCGTCACACACGTAGTGGGAAAGGGAGGCCCCAACCTGAGGTTGCTAGCCAATGCTACAGAAGTGAGAGTTTGGAACTTTTGGGTGTTCATTTATGAGTGGATATAAACTTTGACATGGGTATATATATGTGGTCTGACAAATGCATATGTGTGATATTCTAATAGTATAGTGAATGTTGTATGTTTCATATGCATTGCTGTGCTTCATGATTTTTGGATTTTTCTGTAGGTGTTCTGACAAATATATGTGGTCTGACAAATGCATATGTGTGATATTTTGATAGTTTGATAAGAATTACGGGATGTCTTCGAAGTACTCCACAGTTGAGTTGATGGTGGTGGAATGTTTCCAGCTTAGAAAAGTGAAGGCGAGTGGTCGCCAGTACTTATTTGGCAATGTGATTGAAAGTGGAATCGAAGCAACGGCGATTAAGGGGTGCTTCGTCAACGAAGTTACCAGTGAAGCGGCAGTGGACCTCCTCAATTTGAAGGCCCGTGATAAAATCATAGTAACTCACGTTGTGGGTAAGGGAGGCCCCAGCCTGCCGTTGCTACCCAATGCTATGGCAAATGAAAGTTTGGAACTTTTTGGAGTTCATTTGTGAGTGGATATAAACTTTGACATGGGTATATATGTGGTCTGACAAATATATGTGGTCTGACAAATGCATATGTGTGATATTCTAATAGTATAGTGGATGTTGTATGTTTCATACGCATTGCTGTGCTTCATGATTTTTTGATTTTTCTGTAGGTGTTCTGACAAATATATGTGGTCTGACAAATGCATATGTGTGATATTCTAATAGTATAGTGGATGTTATATGTTTCATACGCATTGCTGTGCTTTGTGATTTTTGGATTTTTCTATAGTATCACAGGTGTTCTGACAAATGCATATGTGTGACATTTTGATAGCTTGATAAGAATTACAGGATGTCGTCGAAGTACTCCACAGTTGAGTTGATGGTGGTGGAAGGTTTCCAGCTTAGAAAAGTGAAGGCGAGTGGTCGCCAGTACTTATTTGGCAATGTGATTGAAAGTGGAATCGAAGCAACGGCGATTAAGGGGTGCTTCGTCAACGAAGTTACCAGTGAAGCGGCAGTGGACCTCCTCAAAATCATAGTAACTCACGTTGTGGGTAAGGGAGGCCCCAGCCTGCCGTTGCTACCCAATGCTATGGCAAATGAAAGTTTGGAACTTTTTGGAGTTCATTTGTGAGTGGATATAAACTTTGACATGGGTATATATGTGGTCTGACAAATATATGTGGTCTGACAAATGCATATGTGTGATATTCTAATAGTATAGTGGATGTTGTATGTTTCATACGCATTGCTGTGCTTCTTGATTTTTTGATTTTTCTGTAGGTGTTCTGACAAATATATATGTGGTCTGACAAATGCATATGTGTGATATTCTAATAGTATAATGGATGTTATATGTTTCATACGCATTGCTGTGCTTCATGATTTTTTGATTTTTCTGTAGGTGTTCTGACAAATATATGTGGTCTGACAAATGCATATGTGTGATATTCTAATAGTATAGTGGATGTTATATGTTTCATACGCATTGCTGTGCTTTGTGATTTTTGGATTTTTCTATAGTATCACAGGTGTTCTGACAAATGCATATGTGTGACATTTTGATAGCTTGATAAGAATTACAGGATGTCGTCGAAGTACTCCACAGTTGAGTTGATGGTGGTGGAAGGTTTCCAGCTTAGAAAAGTGAAGGCGAGTGGTCGCCAGTACTTATTTGGCAATGTGATTGAAAGTGGAATCGAAGCAACGGCGATTAAGGGGTGCTTCGTCAATGAAGTGACAAGCGAAGCGGCGGTGGACCTCCTTAATTTGAAGGCCCATGATAAAATCATAGTAACTCTGTTTGCTCGCCAATGCTACGGTAAGTGAAAGTTTGAAACTTTTTGGTGTTTATTTATGAGTGGAATTTTGTTTATTTATAAACATTAGATATCATATTAAGATTTTAGTGTATTGTGAAGTATTTATTGTAATACAAAGTGTCAATATTGGTGTTTTTTGTTAATTACGATGTGTTTTTAATTGAATCTTGGCATATGTGCAAATGTATATTTATTCATTTTGCTTTTGAAGTGTAATACATTATACTAAAAGTTTTGTATTTTTCGAATTGAATACAGGATGTACTTGTTAGAGGCGGTTCAAGCTGCAGGTCCTGAGGCTCTCTCGTATGGTGTGCGTTCTTATGCGCATGATACCAGGGGGTATTAGTACCTCCTGGGCTTTATTTCATGGAGTAGCCCTTCATATTATGAAGGCTGCTTTTTGGGTGTCGCCTAATACGTTCATCTCTTGCTATCTTAAGGATATTCCTGCGAGTGAGGAGTGTTTTGCTACGGCGTCTTTGAGGGCGGAATCTTCTTGCCTGGCCCCCCGCTAACCTTTTTTGTTTGGGACATGCCCCCCACTTACATCTGTGTTGGTCTAAGCAATAATAGGTAGATATGTTGATTTATTGTGGTAAATATTATATATCATATTAAGATTTCAGTGTGTTGTAATTCAAAGTGTCAATATTGGTGTTTTTTGTTAATTACGATGTGTGTTCTCATTGAATTTATACTAAAAGTTTTTGTATTTTTCACATTGAATACATGATGAACTTGTTTATGGTGTTTAATTGCAGGTAGGCCAACTTGTCAAAACGTCAGCGTACAAAAGGCGCGTCATCACACTCGGACAGCTGGGAGATGATACGCATTCAATAGCAGTCACACTTTGGGGCGAAAGTGCAACACTAGAGGTCATGAAAGGAGTGTCGGTAGTAGTGACAGCCATCACCAAAGAGAGCAGACTCCAAGGGTCGGTGTAGACAAATGATATCATGTTTTCTCTTGACTGTAACAGAGTTGTTTTGATTGCACTTTTAGATTTATCTTCTGCTTTCAACACGATCGACCCCAGAATTTTTTTATCCCTTCTTTACAGCAGAATAGGTGTAAGATCTACAGCTCTGTCATGGTTCCAGTCCTATCTCACAGGATGCTGGCGAACTATCTAAACCCACTAATCTTGATTTTTGTTAATTACGATGTGTGTTCTCATTGAATTTATACTAAAAGTTTTTGTATTTTTCGAATTAAATACATGATGTACTCGTTTATGGTGTTTAATTGCAGGTAGGGCAACTTGTCGAAACTTCAGCATACAAAAGGCGCGTGATCACACTAAGACAGTTGGGAGACGACACGCATTCAATAGCGATCACACTTTGCGGCGAAACTGCAACACTAGAGGTCATGAAAGGAGTGTCTGTAGTAGTGACAGCCGTCACCAGAGAAGAGAGCGGACTCCAAAAATCAGCGTCAACAAAAATAGAGGTGATTTTTTTTTTTACGATTAAAATTTTGGTTGTGATTTTGTAGTCTGGGCTCTGACGCAAGGGCTTTGTTAGAGTATCTTCCTGATATTTTTTCTCGCCCCAGTGCTGGTGGTAGTTTTCCATCTTCGCTGTTTAAACAGCGTTCTTCTCCAGATTCTATTCCTCTTCCTGAGGAATTTAAACAGAGGGCTATAAACTTCCCGGTCACCAGAAGAAGACCCCGTGGGAGACCCAGGAAAACTTGGAGGGAAACCATAGAAGATGCCAAAACATCGGGTATCAGTCATATGGATCCCACAGACAGGAAAACTTGGAAAGCAGCCATTAAGAAAATGAAATGTTCAACACCACAAAGTGGGACAAATGGACTTTAAACGCTGATGATGATGATGGTGTCATCATTGAGCTGGAGAAGGTGTAGTAAATGTTCCAAGTGTGTGTAATGCTCACATCTTGGCTGTCTGTAGAAGTTCACATTATCATTTGAAAAATATTGCCAAAATCTGGAAAAAACCTGTCATACTCTGATGTTGCAAAAATCATTCATGCTCTAGTAACATCACGGCAGGACTATTGCAATGCAGGTATGGTTGGTCTACCAAATTCCTTCAATCTCTAGACTGCAGAGAGTTCTACACAAAGCTGCAAGAGTTCTGGCACGTGTGAAGATGAGTAAACACATCACTCCAATCCTAAGACATTACCACTGGCTCCCAGTTAAAGAACGAATTGAATACAAAATCCTAACGCTCGTCTTGAAGGCACTCCACAATACTGCACTCCTCACCATAACGCAATCCCATTACTCACTCCGTTCTTTTGCCTCTACCATCCTAGAAGTCCCCAGAACCTGACCAACCCATGATGGGGACCGTGCATTTATGCATGTTGCACCAATCCTCTGGAACAAGCTGCAAGTGCCATTCGAAACATTCAATGCCTAGAAACCTTTCAGAAACATGTTACTAATGATATGTTGTTAAAATTCTGGAGTGTGAGCTACTTCAATATTTGAAGATGTTCGCCGAGAAGAGCGGGTGGGCGTTGCCCCCTGACTAGGTCCGGTCTGTGGACACGGACGACCAGAATACCGATCCGGTTTTTGCCGATCCGTATTCTGTATTCTATTCTCGCCTTACCGAGAGAGACATCGTATTCAGCTCTATAAGTATTTATTATTATCATTATTATAGCAGCTTTTATCTTATTATACATGTATATGATAGGATATTACAAAGTTTTGTATAAAGTTTTTCCTATCTCACACTTTGTTTTTAAAGTTATTAAAAGTTATTAAAAGTTATTAAAAGTTATCTGCTAAGTGTTGCGTTTTCTTATTCAATTCACAGATACTATGTCCCTTTTGCAGCCAACATCAAAGTCCTATCTGTGCAATTTAACTGTTAGCAGTGTTCTAATATTTCATTATGCAAAAAACCTGTTTACTTTCTAGACTTCACTGTCAGACACTGACGGTAATTCACCTGTGGCACCACCTCCAGTGACACAATCATGAAAACATCAAGGAAATCAAGATCTACACCAGTCTTAATCTACCTCTGATTTGCTTGTTCATGGCAGCTCCTTCGATGTGGAAGTCATAGAAGGAGAGCTCCAGCTTCTGCTTTGGTTTCTCCACGGACATGACGAGGGAGGGTTGAGAGAGCACCAGGAGTAAGAACGGCTCCAGGAGAGTGGGCTGCTGGGGTGGTGGCAGGGGTGAGGATTTGGTGTCTCCCTTTGGTGCTAGAGTTGAAAATAAAGAAAAACAGTGAATTGAAAATATATAATATACCTTGACAAATGAATATGGATGATCTGGAATTCGAAAGAGGAAACAGTTAATTTGAAGATAAGAAAACATTGATTTTAGAAATATAAAAACGCCTTGAAGATAAAATGAGGCTATTTAGAAGGCAAAACAGAACTTCAGATTTTTTATATCATAAGCATACCGGTATACATTTTACAAGTACAAGGCTACTCTGTGTACCGGTATACCCTGTGGCAGCTTTTAGGATACACTATTACTCAGCAAAGAAAATTCATGTCGACAAATCAAAGAACCGAACACCCGTAAGTCCCATTCACTTCTACACTTGTCAGGGAATAACAATAATCAAATGCAAGATAAAATTTCCAAATATTTGCTACATGACTTCAATAATCCATGGGCTATATATATGCACTCTACTACAAATTAATGTGTTCCCAACATGACAAAATGTTATTTGAGGGTTGTTTTTTGTTGCCTATAACATAACCTATTGTAGAAAGTCGCTCAAATACAGCTGTCTGATGCAAAAAGTTTACACCAGATCACCAAGTCAAAGATGAGTGAGAATTGGATCTTCCTTACAATAAATTAAGACCTTGCATTCAGAGTGACTCACCACTTCTGGATTTCAGATCCCCTTTGCTGGAGTACAAGAACAGAGCAATCTTTCTGCCGGTCATCAGAAAGTCGAAAGGGGTCACCCCCTTCATCCTTGACTTCTTCTTGGGCTTTCCATCACCCGTTTCCATGGCAACTGTCTTTGCATCGTGGCCGCCCGATGACCTTGGGGGACTCGAGACGGTCAGACGCGTGGCCTCGGTGAACTCCGTAGGAGGGGAGCCGGTGACACATTCACTGCCCAACCCGCTGTCCTCTAGGGAGGTTGGGGGTCGGGTGGGGTCTGCAGGTTGCTGAGGAGGAGGCATGTCGGTGGTGGTGGTGGTTCTCACCTGTAGCAGGTGGTGGAGGTTTGAATCCAGGACCCGACGGGCGAGGTGCACCTGCTCGGTACTGAGGTAGAGGTTGAGATCGGTGGAGACATTGAACTCGATAGAGTGGCCGCAAATAACGACCTGTGGTACCAACCAGAAAGAAATAGAATATGGTCATTTTCACAGTAAAGGGTGTAACTTTTCTCAAACAGGGTCAAAATTTCAAAATTTGTTTTCATAATCATTTCTACTAAAATTAGTACTATAAGTGTCTAAATTATGGATTTTTGGGGGTTCTGGAGCTTAAACTACATGAGAAACCTGGAAAAATAATGAACAACTGTGACAAATGATAAATTTGAACAAAAACAACATTTTAATTCTATCAACTTAAATGACAACATTTGTTCTCCAAACATAATTCAATTGCAATTTTTCATTTGCTATTCTTATGTACTTAAAGGCTTATAAAGCTTTTTTGGTCAAACTTATTTGGTCTTTAAAAAAACTCAATGCGTTTGTCAAATTCAAGATAAAATATGACTTTGACATTTTATTTTTCAAATTTACCTATCTTCCAAGAGGGGGAGCAAAATACAAATTATTATACAAATACCATTCAGTGAAGGCTAATTACCATGCAAATTCCAAAGAAATCGCATTTCAAATGAGGAAGTTGAAAATTTCTCATGTGTGTGTTTCGGAGGCTTCAGGTTAACAAAATGCCTGTTTCGGAGGCTTCAATCATGTTAACATAAAATGTTGTCCATTACTTAGGTAACATATTAAGAATAATTCAACTTAAACTGTTAATGATATGTTAAATTACTAATATAACACCTAAAAAATTTGTTTACAGAGTAAAAATACTTGTTAATATAAAGTACAGTACATGTATGTTACAAATTATCATTACTTAATACAATGAGTTTTTTGTTCAGTACGCAAACATTGCAAAGTCACTTAATAGCATCCATGAGGATTTCAAATCTGTGCTGATACTCAGGGAAATATATTTTCAAGTATGTAATTTCCAAGGAAATCACTTTTCTCATATCAAAGTTGAAACATTCAGGAAACATATACATGGATAGGATCAGTTCAAAGTAGTGTTTCGGAGGCTTCAAACATGTTAACACACTATATTGTCAACTACAAAGGCAATATACAAAGCGAAATTTAACCTTACTTTTGAAGATTCGATAAAATGTTGAACTGAAAGTAAAGTACTTAAAATAATTGTTCACATAGAAACCATTTATGTTAATTCATAGCAATGTATCATTACCCTTCACTTGCGTCTTTGTCATCATTTATTCTTAGTGCAAAGAATTAAATTTCCGCACAGTGGCTTCCACAAACTTGTTTGTTATGTGTTATAACATTTACACTGACATTCATATTTTTGAAACCAATAGCATAGTAAGTATTTACAGGTTTTTGTCCTGGAACACATTTGTGTTCTACTTCTTATTTCAAAGAAATTTATCTGCCAACATGTCCAGTTCTCCTTAAAAATTATAAAGGTAAGCTCTGCCGGCTGGGGTAGGGGTCCTGGTTGGTAGAGTCATCTTCTGTATTACATCTTTTTTAGGCTGATGGGCTTCACAGTCCTCTGTAAATTCATACAGACCATTGCTGTTCCGGTGCATGAATTTGACTTTGACATTGTCATCAATCACAGCTTTTACCTAGTAGCAAAATAAGAATATATAGCAAATACAAACTTTCATTAAAACACAGAAAAACAGCTTTCAGAATCCATTTCACTTCCTTGAAATATCTCACAGTCCCTTATTTGATTTCATTCACCATGTTAACTTTGTTCAGTACCACAACATCTGCTCATATATATTTTAGAAAGATCTTATTGTCTATGTATTTCTCAAATAAAGAAAGTTGATCCTGTTAAATGTTTTTTTAATAATCCAAGATCTAACATGGGTAATACTTACGAGAGCCATGAAAACCACCCCATTTGTAGTCCTGCTGCAAGATGAAGGTGCATCAAAATATATGGCCACATAATCGCTCTCATTGATCCTGCAATTGGAGAAGAAAATAGGAAATTAGCAGTTTGTACTGCACAGAACAATGTTAATACATATATCTGAGCTTAGACACTGAAAAACAATAATTTTGTTTGTGCATTACATAATAATTTATTATTTATCCATGTGTTGTTTAAGAATTAGTTTGGTAGTCTATACGGGCACCATCACTAAGGATGCTTAATGTGTACATTACACAAACCTTTAAGTACTAATTAATGACAGACTTGTTTTTATCTGTTTTGACCATGGATTTGCAGGAATAACCTGTTCAAAATTGTAATTTGTACAAGGATTTCATTCCTTATTACTGGTTTACCATTGTGCATAGCCATAGACCTGTTTATGTACACACATGTATATCAGGAGTCTAATTTAAACATTTGGTACTGAGGCAAACCTTAAAGGTCAGGTGACATCCAAATATAAGTTGATTCATGTTTATGTGCAGGGCTGCATACAACTCATAATTTGTTATAAATATATTTCATAGATTTTTAAATATTTTACAATAATTTTCTCAGACCTGCTAAGCTCCACCCTAAATAAATGCTCCAGATTTCATTCATCTATCTGTTAATCATTAGTAAGCTAACAAGAGAAATTGTTATGTAGCTTTCTCCAGCTCAGCACATGCTCACAAATACCTCCACATTACCTTTCTTTTCCTGGTGATGCTACACCACTTCTGACATAGCAACTCATATGTTGGTATTGTATGGTCTATTGTAAACAGGTGATCAGCTCTGGTTAAGCTATTACATGTATACATACCACTGTCTCTTGTTAGCTCACTAATGATTTACAGATGATGTCACAAGATGAATGAGATTTGGAGCATTTTTCTAGGCTGCACATCAACAGGAATCAAACTATATTTGGATGTCACCAACCTTTAAAACCACAAACATTGAGTATGATAAAGGTACATGTACATGTACAATGTACAATACAGATCGTAACTAGGCCTTACTATATTTTTAGTGACAAATCTAAACTTCAAAAACTTTCACACATCAGTTCCATTACAATGACCCATTAAAAAAAAAGGTACAAGTTAAGTAATTTAAGGACAAATTATACAGTTCTTACCTCTATATTCTTGTGGATAACAGTAAGGAAATGAGAGAAGTGTCTGTAGTGTTCATGCCTGTCTGGAAGAGATGCTATCTAGTATCAGATGTTGCTAGCACATGTTGCTGTAACCTTGTCAATATCTTCATGATCTTCATGGTCTATTGCCGCGGCACTAATGTCCTTTGGCAAGACACTAATCTACATTTGCCACACTCGACTCAGGTGAGGTAAATTGGTACCTGGCAGGAATTAATTCCTTGAAATGCTTAAGCGTCGTAATGGAAGCCATGCTAAAGCCGGGGTAATAATTTCCAAATTTGGAAGCGCATAGAGACGTTCAATATGTGCTACACAAGAACCAAATATTATTATTATTATTCCATTGTCTTAAAAGGGGTTGTACACACTGCTTCCCTAACATTTCGGGAGGGTTCTTTGCCCACCAAATTTCTCTCCTACTGTTACAAAATGGTCTTTGGATGGCATGGCCTATGCCATTTGATCCTAAGGGGTTGGCAAAGACCATGATACATGTTGTTAACACTAAATGAAGCCTCCGAAACAAATTGGATAAATATTATGGATGTCTTATAATTTGGGAAAATATAGTGATTCATTTTAATACTTTATATATTAAAGTATTCATAAAGCTTGGAAGATTTATATGTATAAACTTTTTTATTATTTGGTGAATGATTCTTACATTATCAAGGTTTGAAACAGGTGAATACTCCTAGTACTGGTGTAAAATTTCTTTCTGAAATACTGACTATTTGTAAATCATTAAAAAAATAAAAAGCCAATAACATCTAACACATTCCTGTACTTTAATAGACCAAAACCAAACATTCAATAGGAAAACTGTAAACAATCCCCTATCTATAAAACCACAATAGCCAAAAATATGGTGTTAACTACAGTTTGAAGCCTCCGAAACAAGTTTTTGTGGTTATTAGTAAGTCTTGAACAAAATTTACTGGATATCTATTTACTTTCAACTTCAAGGGAGCCAGCACATCCTAACCTATGATTGCCATGCAGATTTAACATGAAACACATCGGTCTAGGTATTTAAAAAATGAAAATTAATCTTTTTGCTGTTTCGGAGGCTTCAAGTGTTTCGGAGGCTTCAAGTGCTAACGGAAAGTTTGTATCGTCTGTTATTCTTTAACAGTGGGGAATATCTCAGCTATTTTTTGACAAGTGATTTAGGGGTCCTAATGCTACATTTTGATATAATGATTGGATAAGTTCCTATATTAATATTTGTACAAGCTGTCTGAATAGTTTGTTTCGGAGGCTTCAATTCAGCTAACGGAAAAATGGCGCAACTCAGTCAAGCTTTTAAAAAATTCTTACAAGCAACATGATCAGACAAATTTTGTCATTAGTTGGAAGTATAGATATCAAGTGTTATATCAAGAACAAATGAAATGGTGGAAAGCACTTTTCAAACCAGAGCTCTTGCTATGAAGTTTGTTAACTATTGTTAACGGAAAATGAAGTCTCCGAAACGACAAATAACAACTCTCTGATCTCAAAAATAGAGGAGCAGTTACAGTTGAAACTTCTTTCGCACTTTACATTGAGTATCTAACTTCACATTCTGCATAACAAAAACAATCCTCACTGTTCCTGAAAAAAATGCAGGGCTTTACAAAAATGTCTATGTATTTTGTGTACATCAAAAGGGTCACATTTAGGGTACTTATGTGCCTGCCAAAATTTAACGAAGTAATCCCCGAAGAAGTTTATGCTACCCAAGGTAGCACCCAAGTAGGTTACTCATATGCCAAAATATCTTTGAATTCTGTAGCTTTATGAGATCACTAGAGAAAAAAATGTCCAAATTTCAAAGTTACACCCTTTACTGTGAAAATGACCATATATGACACCATCAGATTATGCACTGTCCTACACATCTTCAGTTCTTGATAATTTCAACATGGATTGCTGAAATAAGACTTTTAAAACAAAAATTTTGGCAAATACAAAAATAGCAGATTCAACTTCTATGCAAATAATAACAAGTCCAAGGTGAGCCTCCCATTACAGACTTTGATAAAATTTGATGAAATATTGCGCACACGCAAAATTAATCCTCGTTATGACATTTGGATTTGATTTGAAATGGACGGTCACATGTAGCTGTGAGCCAGGCATAAAGGAGCAAACAAAAAAATTGACCACATTTCTCTCTCTTTTTAATTTCAATATCAAGAAATAATAAACTTTAAAACCTTTTAATAATCCTAGAAAGTTACATAATCTGGCCATCATCCATTTGTACCCTTCAGATGAGTACATGATTGGCAATATTTAATAAAGAACAATTGATTTATACAGCACTTTTTCCTCAAGATATCAAACATTGAGTACAATTATTACCCTGACACCTGTCAGGCACAATGGAGTAACTTACTTTATGCTTCCCTTTGTCAGGTTTAGTCTTTTCCATGACTATGGCTGGTGCTGCTACAAGGTGAAGGTCAAAGTCTTGAATTACAGGAGTCAGTTTGACCTCTTCTGGGTCTTGCCTATGTATTTTTTTTAAAGGGGTAAAAAGGGGAAAAAAGGGGGTTGAATGTGACTCTTGGTCAGGAGCAATAGACTGGTTTATTAACATTCAAATTTTATTCATGCTTTTTAAACAATAAAAAAGCTGGCCTAAGGCTAGCCCAGCAACAAGTGATGTTTGCAGACTGGACTCTAGTATTGTTGTTCATTCATCAATAACAGGTTAATGGAATAACAACACTAGGTTCCCAGGAAATATAAAAGTCAATAAATTTGAATAATTATGTTAGTAAAATCAGTCTATTATGGTTAAACAAGTCAAACTGTTTGGTTTGATTCTACAAGAATATTTTTTTTTAAAGTTTTACAGGCACCCAAAGTTTTATCTGACTGAGGGGAACTTCTTCTTAAAAAGGCCCTATTTCATGAATTTTTTTACTAATAACAAGTTACAAGAACTGTTATAAGCTACTTAAATCATGGCATTTGATTGGCCAAGAGCAAATTTGTTGTAGAAATTTAGGATGTGTTATGAAACAGGGCCCTGATCCACATCTACCTGTCCGAATACCAAATGTTACTTAAAGTGCGTTACGAAGGGCACAAAGCTTATCAACAATACATCGTAAGGACCGGACACAGAAAACAACTCACGTAGGTAGCGACAGGTTCCATTCCAATGCTGGGTTCTGTGTCTTGGACCTGGTCACCCCTGACGAGACCTTCATCCTCCCCTGCTCGGACGACCTCATGACCTGCTCCCAGGATGCAACATTCAAGCTGATGCCATTGACATCCAGCTGATACTGTCTGTCCTCGACCTCTGACCCAGGCTGCTGGGTGATACCTGCAATGGTAGCTTTCCTGAAGATACAGAAGAACATTTCAAGGTAAAGTAGTGATATCAAGTGCAAGAATTCAAAAAAATTGAGGGGAGTGGGCTCACACTTATCGATTAAAAAGCACTAAAATCTCATCCAGATTCTTCAAAGAGCATTGAAATGACTGATATATGATCCTAACTGGTATGGAAGCATGTATAATATCTTTGTGGGCAAACAACAATGTGCACCTACAAGCTCCGTGTCTCAAAAATGCATTAGCACATTAACTTCGTTTCAAATTCAGGATCTCCTGGTATCTTTAAAACATACAGTACATAATTATACTAGGATAAGAAATATTTTTTAACCCAACAATTCACAGATAAATACTGGTGACATTAAGAATGGTTTAGGAAGACACGGATTAAAATGTAACAAATTCTTATAGACATGTGCTCTAAAAAGACTTGCAATGATCATTAGCTGGTTCACAAGCCATCAGCAACAGACATACCTAAGTTTGCAGCACCAAAAACAGGAATGCTATCTAGAACCATTAAAGCACATTGCTCACCTGTATGTGTCTTGCTTCACTACTAAGCGCTGGAGAGGATTATCTGCATATGGAACCAAGGAGATCTGTGAGATCTGGAACAGGAACAGGTCTTGCTCTACTCCTTTCATCGGTCCAGGCCCACCGTGATCATTCACCAGACCGGCTGGAACAAAGGTCCTGATCTCCTTGCAGTCGAGGTAGAGCAGTGGAAGTTTGGAACTCGTCAGCCAGTCCGAGATACCCGCAGAGGGTTGGCTGGATTTCAAGGATCGGATTGATTTCTGCGACTTGGTGGATCGGTGAGAGATACTCTGCCAGGACATGGCATCCGATGCGGCGCTTCCTTCGTGCTTAGCCTCAGGGATGGTGTGCATCTTGAAGTCTTGTTTCCGTGGAGCATGAAGAGAATCCGGCTTGCTGCTGCCTTCTACCGCCAATCCAGCCATCAGAACGTCCAAAGTGGATGCCATGATGGGGCACCAGACGATCAGATCAAATGCCTGCGAGGATAGAATCACTTCGTTCACAAAGCGCTTCTGCTTCGAGGATTCATCGCTCGTCTTCGATCCATCTCCTTGCTTCTCCTGCTTCCCGCCGGACATCTTCTGTGCTACCGACGTCCCCAGGGCGCACGTCCATGTCAAGGACATGAAGGCGTGCGTCTGTTTGGCTTCGGCTGCTTTGCTGGGGTGCAGGGAGAAGGGATTGTTTGTCTGGGAGTTGGTGCGGAGGCGCTTGAAGGGCGGAGACATCTCTATGTTGTGTGACATGGTGTCTGTGCAGGACAGGAGAACACCTTTGAATGGTCCCGGTGTCCAGGTTTTCTCACTGAAAGAGAATACGATGTGGCAATGCATTAGATAGAGTGGACCTGGGGGTGTTTTATAAAGCTGTGCGTAAAGTTACGAATGACTTGAATATGAAGAGCTAAATGGGATTCTCAAATCCTTTTAATTGCATAAGGTAAAGTTGAAATATGCAGATGTAGATTAACCTTATCATTATTAACAAAACATTTTAATGCAAAGTGTATTTTTGGCTACAATTTAATTGAGATTATGGGAAATACAGTCACACTTTGTTAAAATGTCAGGAAAAACTTTAGGCATCCCATTTGGCTCTTCATATTCAAATCATTTGTAAAGTCATTCATAACTTTACGCACAGCTTTATGAAACACCCCCTGGATACATACATGTCATAGGTTAACTGGGATTACCCAATATTTCATGTAAACGATTATCTAACCTTGTACTCCACATAGCTCTACTTTATGGATTGCCATCATTTGTTATACACCATCAATTTATTCCTATAAATATAATCTTTCATAAACTGTACTTTCCCTTCTCTTGTTCATTCTATTAAATCCTCCTTCTCCTCGCAAAATGTTAAGTGAGGTAATCAATTATTGTTTTATGCATGAACAGTTTAACAAAATACGATTGTAGTCACTGACATCTTTTAATCTTGATCTGCATTTTGAGGGGTCAGTGACACAAACTCCATTTTGGCCATTTTGAGAAAAAGTGGTTATGTGTCACTTAGCACTTGGGCCTTATTGGAGTTAAGTCGATGTTCCACTAGCCATTGACTTCAATGGGGTGTTGGGTGGAGTTAAGTCTTTGTGTTTCCTGAAAAGCCCACATCTTTCTGAACATTTTGATATCAAATAATCATTTTGGCAAAATATGGAGTTACGTCTTTGTGTCACTGAACACTCAATTTGATCTTACCTTTTCACAAAGTGATGAACATTAAGAGCCCCTACTTTACAAGTGACCTTGGAGTAAACCTCTTGAAGGTCAATACTGGTTGTTAGGTCCTCCATGTCTGCACAAAGCTTCACTGCAATTACAGGAACATATAAAGATATAATCTGATCATACATGAAGTTTCAAACTCTTCCGTGATGACAAATTCATGAAAATCTGCATCTATCTCTGACTCTTGAAGAGTTAAGGTACTTTGTAATATTACTGGCTGAATACAATTGTGCATTACTATTCTAGAATGCAACAAAAAGAATTTAAAAGTTTGAGATACCAATGACAAACATTTACTCTTTGAAAGAAGTCATTCATTGAGCTTAATTGATATTTGAAAACCTCTTATTAAAGTGGAAAAGTAGAGACAATGGTACAATCCAATTTACTAGCTTTTCCACCAAGTAACACACTCTTATGTAATCTTTACATGCTAATGGATCAATTAAATTGCACAAGTGCAGCAGTCACTTAGTACATATTTATTTCAAACAGGGAAATTACCAATTTGATCCTGAGACACTGCCATCTTGTCCTTTCCGTAGACTACGACCGAGAGTTTATGTAAGGTCCACTGCACCCACAGGGAGAGCTTGACCCCGCACGCAGTCGTCAACGACCCAGCCCCACCCCCCTGGCTGGAGGCTGGTGCCTCGCTTGGCATGGATACACTCTGCATCTCCACCGTGCTGTCCGCTTGACCGGACGAAGCCCGACTGCTGTTGGTAGTACTGGTAGCCATGGGAGGCACCGACTTGGAAGGAGACGAAGGGGTTGCCTGGCCGGGGCCGCTTCCACGCCTTGGACTTGATGATAGGAGGCCAGGTGCAGGAGGAGTTGAAGATCCAATGTTGGAGAAGTTGAAAGCCTGGACCAGCTCTTGCTTGCAGTTTAGGACTCCCTGCAGGAGTTTGTGAACCAAGGTAACCTGTAGAACAATAAAAGGAATCAAGACTTCAGAAAAATGGGGTATATTTTGAATCGTAATATGCAAGGAAAAATAGCTGGGGCCTGTTTCTCAACAAAGTCGTAAGTCTAACTTCAGTGCCAGTAAGCTACCTGTCCGCGAGTTACAAAAAGCCCTCTTTGCCAAGATCAAGGACAACATCCTGAGAGTTATGACGCCTCTCTCCTTCTCTCTCTCTCTCACTCACTGTCTTTCAAGAGAATCCTCCTTTTCTCATATTCTGTCTCTCCTAGCCTTTTCTTTTCTCCTACCCCATTTTACACTTCCTCTATCCCTATTTATTCAAACAACACGTTTGATATCATATCAGGTTTGTTATTTTTATTCGATACGATAGCTTTTTAATTCAATTTTTGTTGTTTCTTTTTTCATCCATATCACACGTTTTATATCAAATATGTTAACATTTGTAAATCCTTTTATGGTATTGGCTTTCTCTCTTCAGTTTGTTTTATATATATGTCATCTTTAAGTTGTCTATAGTACTGGTTAATTGTTATATTGTTTTCATGTTAGAGCGAAGAGCATACCTATTTTCATGTATATGTACATGGTTCATGGGAATAGATGAGCGCACACCATGTGTCTGCACGCTAGTGCTAGCTCTCGCATAGCAACAGTTCTAAACTGATATTTTGTCTTGTATTATATAAGTATTCATGAGCCTGCTAGGAAAGTTTTGGCTCCTGAAATGTTCTTATCAAGAAGTGATTTTCAAGAAACAGCATTTGTCTGCCTGTGGTTGTTTGGATTTATTTTTTGTGCATTGCCTTTTGGGTTTGAGTTTAGTTTGTGAAACATTTTATTTGAGAATTTTGTGTCCAAACAAACAAATGGGAAGAAATTGCTAAAAAAGTTCATAAGGTTTCGCTGGGAAACAAGCGAAGTGGAGAAGACGTGAGGACTAAATGGTCCAAATACCAATCCATGGTAAAAACAAAGGCAAGCCAAATGAAGCGCTACTCGATGAAAACAGGAAGTGGACCTCCAAAGGATGAGATCCTTTAGACAAAATGGACAAGAAGGTGCTGGCGGTACTTGGAAAAATTGGCCTAGAAGGCATACACTTGTTTTGATAAATTTATCACCACTTTACGTGTTTAGCCCATAATACATATACTCCCTGCTGTTATGGTTGGTTGTTTAGTAGTTTTGGATGGAGGTACAGAGAATGTGAGTGACAAATCGATAATATATTCAATATCCAAAATTGCACTTTTTATATCATTTATCTTTATGTTTGTTATTTTCATTTGATATGTTAGCTTTTAATTAAATTTTTGTTGTTCCTTTTTCATTCATACGACACTTTTTATATCATATGTTTATGCTGTAATACAATTTTGTGTATTAGTATTCTCTCTTCACTTTGTTTAATATTTGTCATCTTGGTGTCTACATGATCTTTGTTATGTTTGTAACAGTCTTTTTAGGCTGATGTGAGTTATACCATGATTAAATAAATTCAATTTAATACATTTTATTCACTCCTTCACCATGTATAGCATCTAATGTAATACTTCCTGGGCGCTGTTCCAGGGAGTAGGTTTAGACGACATTCTGAAGGCCTTCTTTTGGAGGTCGCCTAATTCCTTCACGGCTTTTTATCTCAGAGACGTCCCCTCTGGGGAGGAGTTGTTTGCTACCACGTCCCTGCGAGTTTTGATTGTTGGATTTCTCGCAATCATAAGTAGTGAATTCAAAGAATTCTAGTATTGAATTCTAAGTATTGAATTCTACGTATTGAATTCTTCATATTGAATTCTCTGTATTGAATTTATGGAGAAAATTCGAATTAACCATTGTGAAGCTGAAGATTTAAAGGGTATACCAGGTATTGAAAGCCAAACCGCTGAGCGTATCATTACACTGAGAGAAGAACTTGGCAATATTACGCCTGGTGTGCTCTCCGATATCCCATACCTTAAAAAAAAATCTGTTTAGAATCACTTATAGATTTTGCTCCAGTATCTAAATTTAGCAAGGATATAAAACAAATACTAAGTTAGACTTAACCAGCTCAAGAGAAGCCAATGGCATCCCAAGCTAGTGGTAATGGGACAGTCTCTTCTCAAGCTCAAACGCAATCAGGATGTTGAGCGATTGGTAGAGGCCCTCCAAAATAAAGAAATAGAGGCCATCCAAAATAAAGCAATAGTAGAGGCCCTCCAAAAAACTATTGGGAATTTAATGAGTAAGCAGCGTGTTAAAGTGGAAGCTCCCCCTCCTCCTATGGAGAGACCTCCTGCTCGACAGTTCGCCGCAGTATACCAGATACCAAGATTATCAGCGTACTGCCTACCAACGTGATGGTTTTCCTTCTCCACCACATGTGCACCGATCTCAGGATACCCAAAGTTCCCACTTATTTTGTGGGGATGGTAACCGTGAGAGGGGCTACAAGTATTTTTCCGTGCCCAAGTCCATGGTTTTTGATGGCCGCGGGAGTTGGCAAGCGTTCATCGCTAAGTTCAACCTCTACGCTGAGGAGTGCGGATGGGATTTGAGCCACCGAAGGAATCAACTTTGCTGGTACTGTTTGGGTGGAAGTGCAAGCAGGTATTTCGCATTGCTCGTTAAGCGTGAACCTCATCTTGGGTTTACGGACTTATTCCGAAAACTTGAGAAGTGGTTTGCGTCAAGGGAACTGCCCGAAGTTGCGCAATTGCAATTTACTTATGCGAGGCAGCAACCTGAGGAATCCCATATGGATTGGGTGAACCGCCTTATGACATTGGCTGCTCATGCCTTAAGGTCGTCCATAAGTTTTGCCAGGGGTCTTTGGATGCAGCTATCGACTTAGCGAGATGGTTTCAGCATACCCATAAGGCAATTTATGATAAATCGCGGAAGAATGTCAGACAGACATCTGTAGAGATATCTACGGAGGAGCCAAGGATTAGCCGTACAGCTACTCCTAATCCTCCTCCACAACCACAAAAACCCTCCCGGCTGGACAGGATTGAAGATAAGAGTTTTGAATCTGGAGAAGAAGGTGGATCAAATCCATGGTTCTGTTTCTTCAATGGAAACTCAAATGAAGAACCTTCAATCCATGGTCCAGGGACTCATTGTTGCGGTGCAGAGCCTTCTCGAAGCTTTCTCTCGCCTGGAAGGTCTAATTTTAGGTCTCCCAACTAAAATTATATCATCCATCACTTTCTCATTTTTAATACTAAATAAAATTTTGTTTGTTTTGTTTCATTCATCATATCTACATGTCTGATGTAACTTTATATGCAACGAAAGACCTAATAATTTTAAATATATATTATTTTTATATAATTGTAATGATTATTGATCAATGATTGATGTATAGTTGTAACTACAGGTATGCATGATTAATATATAATTGTAATAGTGCATGATTGAGATATCTTTGTAATTGTAATGCATATTTTGTTTGTATTTGTATTATATGTAGTGCGAACTCCAATGCTTTCGGCAAGGGAACATGGACCTGGTCTTGAATGTACATATGTATTCCTTTTTTATGAATGATTTAACAGTTTATTTGAACATTATTTTATTCTTCTTTTATCTTCATTCTTAATTTTCAAAGTTGAAAAAGAGCGGTTTGCAGAAGAAAAAGGCCGACGCTAAATGGAAGAGGAAAGGCTAAAAATCGTCAAGGAGACGCTAGAATTGAAGAAACAAAAGAAAAACTTGAGTATATAAAATAATAAAAAAATATCTTTTCGTATTCATCGTATAGATCACATTCTTAATCTTTTATTGCCTTGAGACGGACTATGAGACGTTGCCGAAAAAAAATGATAAAATGATATATTGTATATAGTTTTTAAAATCATCCATTTTAGAGGAATATCTTCTAGTTCAGTGTAATTTAGTTCAGTGTAATTTTGTTGTAATTTTGTTGTTGTAATCTTTGTATTAGAACAATCCAAAAATATGAGAATAAAGGTTCATACATCTTATTTTAGCTTCCAAAAAATTTAGGGTCTGTTTTGACTAATCAGATTAGAGCATCCCACATCCAAAAAAAAGTTTATCAATCACGGAATCAACACCTCATTATGTATTTTACAATAGACTACTTTGCATTTTCTACATGTTTTGCGAACTGTATTGGATCTATTAAATAGAGACTCTTTTTTTCATTTGTTTTATTTCTGAATTTATACAAATATTCTATCATTCATCCAAATATATGAGTCTTACCTGAGCATCGGAGCACTTGAATATCACTGCAGGCATGTCGGTGTGCACACCTAGACCAAGGCCTGGTTTCTCCTCTGCTTCAGAGGGAGGGTGTTTGTTGGCTGTAAGAGCCAGCGTCGTGGAGATCGCCATTGGCTTTAGCAGGTAGTACACCCTCTGGCAGTCATGGAGTGAGTAGATGGAAAAGTCTCTGGCCTTGATGGTCCAGGGAAATTTCTCTCCTAGAATAAAGAAAGTAACAATGAGGGGGATTATTAGAAAATTCAAGTAAACTCTTAATGTCCAATCATTCACTAAATTGCTGAATTTTACTGCACAACATTTTTCCAAATGGTTCAGAGGGCGGCCTTTCTCCAACTGAAGGCCCCAAAGAACGTACAACTACGATTTTACAAGGTTAAACTTGCAATCACTTCAATTACTTTACAAATTAAATTGAGTCAGATCATAAAGTGAGCAGTGAGCTTTAATGATGAAAAGTGGTTTACACTGAACTGCCCTCTCAAGGAGGCACGATGGTTCAGTGGTATAGCAGTGGTCTCCAAACCAGGAGGTCACGGATTCAAACCAAATTTGATGCACTTGCACCCTTTGGTACAGCATAAATCCTCTTTACCAAGTCCCTCAGAGAGGACTTAAAGCCTTCAGTCAACTGGTTACTTACTTTAAGCATACAAATGCTTTCTTAGCAGTCAGGTTTTAAACATACAAACCAACCAACCAAACCAATAATCATAACCCACTCTCTTTTAATGTATGAACGTCTTTTAGCAAGAAATATATCTACATTTGCCACACAACACCCAGGTGAAGTGGGTCCCCGGGAGGAGGAAATTCCTTGAATTGTTGAGTGCCTTATCATGGTAGCTCGGTTAAAGCCGGGGTAATGATATGATTGCAAGGCCCTCAGGGAGAACAGTACTAATACTGATGAGGCTATCCTGGGTAAACAAGACATATTTACAGTCAAACCTGTCTATAAAGACCACTCAAGGGAGACAAGAAAAGTGGTCTTTATAGGCAGCTGGTCTTTATGTCCATGTTTCAATGACAAACCATTTTCAAGGAAAACAAAAGATGAGGTCTTTGTAGACAAGTGGTCACAGAAGCAGGATGGACTGTATTATTATTACTATCTACGAGAAGAGATAGAGCAAGGTTGCAAGAGGTACAGTACCTGGATCTTGAGGGAGGTCCATCCTGCTGAGTGGGATATCCTGATCAGGATCTACTGCCTTGTGACCCGAGCTGTGGACAGACAGGGCTGGTACACACACAACCAGCACCGCAGGAGGAGGTGGTGGTGGTGGATAGTCTGACCCTTGACCTCCAGAGGTCACAAGGTCACATAGGCATTGTGGGATGGTGGTGTCGGACGATGGGAAGGTGAGGTGCTTTGTTGGCCAGGCAACGATGCAAGGTGAAACATCCACCTGGGAGAAGATGTGAACGGTAATTCTGTGGTTAAGGTTTATCTAGAGTTCTGGTATTGAAGCAAAACAAACAGAATCTCACACATTTTACACAGACTGCAAAAGACAACATATAAATGATATCTGCAAAATTTTGATAGTCACTGAGCAAAGAAATATTAGGAAATTAAGAGCATGGTCATACAACATAACTAGTCCGACATGTCTGAATGCTTTTTTTTTATTTTGTAAAGTTTGTTTACATTTTGCTGGTCTAAACAACCAGTTTATTGGATGAACATATTAAACAATTCAAAATGACTTTAAGATTGTTCCATTTCTATGATCATTACCTTTACCTATACAATAAAGTCAAATGATGCCCTTATTCATTACAACAAAAATATCAAACAGTGATATGTAAATCCTGACTCACTTTCACATGCTACATTACTACTATATTGATTTAAAGGTAGGGTTATGCATTTGTAAACCATAAAATTGGAAATGAACTAAAATAAGATATTCATACCTGGATGATGAGCTCTTTTAGTTTTGCTATGACTTCATCAAATTGGTTTACTTGGCTGCTAGCTTCAGCCTTACCGACCTCGCCATCTTCCATAACAGCAGTGACTGTTTGAGACTTCTGCTTGCTGAATTTGCTTTTTGGCGCCTTGTAAGTCTCAGATCCTGCAAATCGCATGATAAAGCAAACACACGACAGAACAATATTCAATTCAATTAATATACGTTTCCAACAAAGCATTACAAATCAATTATAACATTTACAACAATTTAGGAATACATATTGGAATCAGAGGGGTCCACTAAAAAGCAATGCTTGTACAAGTGTAGACCCCTCAAATGATACTTAAGAATAATGGGTAATTAAAAGTAATTAATGTTCTCAACTACAAAAGGAAGTTCACAATAGGAAAAGGGGGGGGGGGGAGCCAACAGAGACGAGAACGGGACAAGACACTGAAGGCACTGCACCATCTTATAACAAGTTATTCAACCCACCGTAGGTAATATACTATCTTATGCCATGTGTATGTATACATCAGTTGAAACAGAAATTAGTTATTAGCAACATAGTTAATTTCTCCTGATGAATGGATTAAACCATTTTCTCCAAGAATTAGACCAACACATAGGCACGTTATAAATTTGCAAATTCTGGCGAAAAAGTTATAAAATAAAATTATGACATGGACGAGAACAATTTGAAAGGGCTCTTTTTAACCAGTAAATACTTCCAATTATCAGGCAATTTGACTGTTTGTGAAAAATTCCAAGGCCAATGCCCTTGAAAAAAACCATGGTCAGTATTCTCTCATGTAGACTCACCTTGAGATGATGCCTTCTTGGCTGGTGACCTCATCTCAGTGGGTATACTCTTTTCTGTCCTATCTGGTGAATCCCTTGAGATGTGAGAGGTCACCAGTCTCCTACTTGGCTGGTAGAGAAGCCATGAATACAGGACTGGGTCCAGGCAGACGGACGTCCCTTCAATCTTCAACAGGAGAGCACCTAGGGAACCTGAAATCAAATCACCATCACCATTCTCCTGTTTACTTCGCACCAAAATTTTGTTTAATAACTAATGATTGGTGGTGTGAAAATAAAAGTACAATCCTTCTTGTAGATATTTAACTATTCCTCGCAATGGAATCATGAGGGTAAATTCTTTATCTTATTCCATTATGAACCAAAATTATGGAAAATAAACTGATTAGAATAGTGCAAACAAAAGAAGTCTAAATCTCCTGTGTAATTCTTACAGCTATTGTATGTTATTCATGCATACATGGATGCTATCATGTGAATTGCAAATATAATTAAATTCTGCTGATGCTAAAGAGGTAAACAAAAGGGTTAAATCTATTACAAGCTTTTAAGATTGTTCAGAGAAATTTCATCTGGGAATTTTATGCCTTTATTATCACTGGATATAAAACTATCAATAAAATAAATTTTAAAACTAGATGGAACTTCGACTGCGCACAGTCGAAAGTGATACCTCCGTCATAGAGCAATTTTACAAACCAAAATGGAAGAACTTTTTCAAATTCAAGTTCAGTTGTAATCCATTAATAGGTTCTCAGAATATCATGATTAGAAGCTATTTCTCATGTATGACCCTTTGATCTTTGACCTCATGACCCCAAGTGCATGATAATGCAATCACAAGCAATTTTTGCATACATAAGGAGCCCCATGACCTTTGACCTCAAAATCTAATCAATTCATTGGCTCTGCCAGTTACATACCTGACTAAAGTTTGGTAGGAATCCATCAGTCGGTTCTTGAGAACGCGATCACCAGCTATTTGTGCATACATAATGACTGCCTTTCACCTTTGACCTTGTGACCCCCAAAATCTAATCAATTCATTGGCTCTGCAAGTTACATACATGACCAAAGTTTGGTAGGAATCCATCAGTCGGTTCTTGAGATAACGGGATGTACGTACGTACGGACGGACAACCCAAAAACATAATGCCTCCAGCTACTTCGTAACGGAGGCATAAACTAGATGGACCTTCGACCGCACGCAGTCGAAAATGATGCCTCCTCCATGGATCAATTTTACAAACCAAAACAGAAGCAAGCTATTTTTTAATACATAAGACCTTTGACCTTGGATCTCATGACCCAAAAATCTAAACAGTTCCTTGGCTCTGCAAGGTACATACATGACCAAAGTTTGGCGGGAATCCATCAATGGGTTCTTGAGATAACGAGATCACGAGAACGGGACGTATGTACGGACGGACAACCCGAAAACAAAATGCCTCCGACTACTTTGTAGCAGAGGCATAAATATATGGCCTTTTACCCTATAGAAGACGGAACACTAGGGGCAGCATCACCAAAAGATATGGGTTTGTAGATTATACCAAGATACACCTCCATACAAAATTTGAAAGGAATCTGTAAAGGAATGTGGCAGTAAGAACGCACACAAGAATATGACGCGGCTGCGTAACGCATACTGCCTGAGGAAGATACCATTACGTATCAGTTGGTGGTAAAAGGGTGTACGTGCACCCACATCACACAGCTCTCTGCACTCCTCTCCAACATGACAACCCCCCGCCCTCACATACAGATGTAATCTTACATCAGCTGGTGGTAAAAGGGTGTAAGTGCACCCACATCACACAGCTCTCTGCACTCATAACCGCCCCCCCCCCCCTTACATACAGATGTAATCTTACATCAGCTGGTGGTAAAAGGGTGTAAGTGCACCCACATCGCACAGCTCTCTGCACTCTTCTCAAACATAACCCCCCCCCCCCCCTTAAACACAGGTGTAATCTTATATAACCTGGTGGTAAAAAGGTGTACATACACCCACATCACACAGCTCTCTACACTCTTCTCAAACATGACACGCCCCCCCCCCTTTTACACAGGTGTAATCTTATACAAGCTGGTGGTAAAAGGGTGTCGTGCACCCACATCACACAGCTCTCTGCACTCTTCTCCAACATGACAACCCCCCATCCTCACATACAGATGTAATCTTACATCAGCTGGTGGTAAAAGGGTGTAAGTGCACCTACATCACACAGCTCTCTGCACTCTTCTCAAACATTACAACCCCCCCCCCCCCCCCGCCCTAACATACAGATGTAATATTACATCAGCTGGTGGTAAAAGGGTGTACGTACACCCACATCACACAGCTCTCTGCACTCTTCTCAAACATGACACCCCCCCCCCCCCCACACACTCAAGTGCAATCTTATATCAGCTGGTGGTAAAAGGGTGTTCATGCACCCACATCACACAGCTCTCTGAAATCTTCTCAAACATGAACCCCCCCCCCCCCACACACACACACAAGTGCAATCTTATATCAGCTGGTGGTAAAAGGGTGTAAGTGCCCCTCACATGACACAGCTCTCTGCACTCTTCTCCAACATGACAACCCCTCCCCCCCCCCCCCCCCTCCCCCTACACACAGGTGTAATCGAATATCAGCTGGTGGTAAAAGGGTGTCATGCACCCACATCACCCAGCTTTCTGTACTCCTCTCCAACATGACAACCACCCGCCCTCACATACAGATGTAATCTTACATCAGCTGGTGGTAAAAGGGTGTCGTGCACCCACATCACACAGCTCTCTGCAGTCCTCTCCAACATGACAACCCCCCGCCCTCACATACAGATGTAATCTTACATCAGCTGGTGGTAAAAGGGTGTAAGTGCACCCACATCACACAGCTCTCTGCACTCTTCTCAAACATTACAACCCGCCGCCCTCACATACAGATATAATCTTACATCAGCTGGTGGTAAAAGGGTGTACGTACACCCACATCACACAGCTCTCTGCACTCTTCTCAAACATGACACCCCCCCCCCTTACACAGGTGTAATCTTATATAAGCTGGTGGTAAAAGGGTGTTCGTGCACCCACATCTCTCTGAAATCTTCTCAAACATGAACCCCCCCCCCCCCACACACACAAGTGCAATCTTATATCAGCTGGTGGTAAAAGGGTGTAAGTGCCCCTCACATGACACAGCTCTCTGCACTCTTCTCCAACATGACAACCCCTCCCCCCCCCCCCTCCCCCTACACACAGGTGTAATCAAATATCAGCTGGTGGTAAAAGGGTGTCGTGCACCCACATCACACAGCTCTCTGCAGTCCTCTCCAACATGACAACCCCCCGCCCTCACATACAGATGTAATCTTACATCAGCTGGTGGTAAAAGGGTGTCGTGCACCCACATCACACAGCTCTCTGCAGTCCTCTCCAACATGACAACCCCCCGCCCTCACATACAGATGTAATCTTACATCAGCTGGTGGTAAAAGGGTGTAAGTGCACCCACATCACACAGCTCTCTGCACTCTTCTCAAACATTACAACCCGCCGCCCTCACATACAGATATAATCTTACATCAGCTGGTGGTAAAAGGGTGTACGTACACCCACATCACACAGCTCTCTGCACTCTTCTCAAACATGACACCCCCCCCCCCCTTACACAGGTGTAATCTTATATAAGCTGGTGGTAAAAGGGTGTTCGTGCACCCACATCTCTCTGAAATCTTCTCAAACATGAACCCCCCCCCCCCCACACACACAAGTGCAATCTTATATCAGCTGGTGGTAAAAGGGTGTAAGTGCCCCTCACATGACACAGCTCTCTGCACTCTTCTCCAACATGACAACCCCTCCCCCCCCCTCCCCCTACACACAGGTGTAATCAAATATCAGCTGGTGGTAAAAGGGTGTCGTGCACCCACATCACACAGCTCTCTGCAGTCCTCTCCAACATGACAACCCCCCGCCCTCACATACAGATGCAATCTTACATCAGCTGGTGGTAAAAGGGTGTAAGTGTGCACCCACATCACACAGCTCTCTGCACTCTTCTCCAACATGACAACCCCCGCCCTCACATACAGATGTAATCTTACATCAGCTGGTGGTAAAAGGGTGTAAGTGTGCACCCAAATCACACAGCTCTCTGCCCTCTTCTCAAACATGACCCTCCTCCTCCCCCCCCCTCCCCCCCCCCCCCCCCCCCATATATACACAGGTGTAATCTTATATCAACTGGGGTGAAAGAGTGTCGTGCACCCACATCACACAGCTCTCTGCACAAGAAATGGCTTTTTACCCTATAGAAGACGGAACACTGGGGGCAGCATCACCAAAAGTTATAGGTGCGTAGCTTATATCAAGATACACCTCTATACAAAATTTGAAGGAAATCTGTCAAGAAATGTGGCAGTTAGACCGCACACTAGAGTGAAGCCATGGAAAACAGCAACAATTGATGGAGACAATAGCCTTGACCTAGCTATAGAATCCAAGATTAAAACTGCATTAGTGAAATAAGCTATTAAGGGGAAAGTTACTTAACAAGTGTACGCTGCACTGAAAATGGACATAAAGACCAAAGAAGAAAAGACAAAGTTGGAGAAAAGGAAAATTGACAAACTTGAGGGGAAAATCAACAGACTACATGAAAAACTGGATGAGCATGAGCAATACAGCCGACGAAATTGCAGAGGTTCTATAGCATCAAGGAGACCCAGGGAGAAAACACTGACAAGCTGGTGTGTGACGCAGCGGACGCGGCGGCGTAACACTGCTGAATCCAAAGTACCCCACCGGCATACTGCCGGGGGATACAATTAATATATTAATATAGACTCATGATAATCAATGTACCAATACTGATAATAGTAATTATAAACTAGATGGAACTCGCGCAGTCGAAAATGATGCCTCCGTCAAAGAGCAATTTTACAAACCAAAACGGAAGAAATTTGTCAAATTCAAGTTCAATTGTAATCCATTAACAGGTTCTCAGAATATTGTGATTACAAGCAATTTCTCATATACATATATGACCCTTTGATCTTTGACCTCATGACCCTAAAATCTACTCAGTTCATCGGCTCTGCAAATAACATACATGACCTAAGTTTGGCAGGAATCCATCAATCGGGTCTTGAGATAACGCGATCACGAGCTGTTTTTGCATACATAATGAGCCCTGTGACCTTTAACCCCAAAATCTAATCAGTTCATCGCCTTTGCAAGATACAAGTGTATATCATGGAAATAGTCTAACTTTTAAAGATCATACTTTTTTTTATCTTGCAGTAAGATGCATAATATGTTTTTTTCTTTTTCAGTGTACCTTTATGTTTGTCATCTTGAGGTAGCTGAGCAGTGACTGTAAGAAAGCAAGCCTCATTGGTCCTTGGGCTAGTGACAGGGCTAGCAGTCGCTCTGGAGGTTGGTACCATGCAGGTAGTCAGGTGATACTTGTCGGTCTGGAGCGGGCTCTGGAACACAGGCGTGGGAACATCTTCACCTACGTAGATACGAAGAGAAAAACAATCATGAACATTAACTCCGGAATTTTGAAGAAAAACATAATTTCTTGTTGTGATGACAAGAAAATACAAGATGACACAAATACTAAATGAAAATGAAGATAATAAATTGAACATTTATCCAATACATGAAGCATACCTGCAGAGAGAAGTCCCCACAAATTTAGTACAGTATTCAAAACAAAGTTTGTTTCTTTCCTTGCATGGTCTCAACATTAATATATCCTTTCCCCATGCCTCCTAAAACAATATTAAGCAACCCTTCACTAAAGAGCATTTCACTGCAAGGGATGGGAATCTCAGCTGTAAAATGACAAATGAATAAACTTAAAGAGAAAATCTTAATATTTATGAAAGAATGCTGCAAGAAAGTTGATGATTTGTACAGATTCTAAATCACTTTGTAAAACGCAAAACAATTAAAAAGATACTAATCCCTGGGAAAATAGGGTTCAAGGTCACCAATCCTTGCATCATTGCCATCATATTACCACCTCAAACTAACATGTATCCTCACCATGGTCTTTGATGGCAACCTTTGCTTGTCCGATGCTTCCAGACACAGCCTTGACGCAGTCGTTGATGACACATCTACACTCCAGACTGGACAAAGAGGCTACCGTTCCAGCTTGACCTTCTGAGGTTTCACTTCCTACAGATCAATAAAAGGAAACAAGAATACCATTCAAAATGAATTTCCCCAAAGTTAATTTTGTAATGAAATAAAAAAATGATTTTATATTCAAAACCATTTCAGCTGCAAATGACTGAATCCTATCATTAATTTGTTTTCTTTGTGAAGTATCTCGGCATGAAACTGGCCATCATTACCTTGGGGGCGTTTCACAAAACTTGTCATCAGTATCAAATGACAGTTTTTGTTATAAGCTACTGAAATCCTTGCTTCTGATTTGTTTTCAACAGATTTGTCACTGATTTTTGTCATTTGTCATTGAAAAAAGGCTTTGTGAAACAGGTCCTAATTCATTCTAGTTTCTAGTTTAACATTAATACTCAAAATGACAGGTACTGGTATACAAATGGCACTGAACTAATTTCACAAACCACTACTGCTACATCTACTACGAACCTGCAGTTGTAAATACATCGTACATCAAGCTAGTCTCCTCTAGCCAGTTGTTTGTCTGACTTTTGCCCATCCAGCTCTGTTGGATGTAGACGAGGAGAAGCAGTTGAGCCTTGGTGAAGTCTAATCTGGCTGCTGGTACCTCCAGCATCATTTCTGACTTGACAATGTTGGGGTCAGTCCTGAAAGGCAAGCAGAGACAAAAAATTGGGTTATTAAAAGTCTTTAATTTTTTTTAATGATCTCTATCTCAAAACACCCAAACAGCCAAGAAGCAAGTATTTACTCATTTTCTTGTTGAATCATACACTGAAGGGGATGAATATGTTCTGCATTTGCTTATTTTAATACTAAAAACCAATAAAATTGCAGTTTGGTTCTTACTTTAAATATATCAATCTTACTGATATGTATCAAAATAAAAATGAACGAAAACCAAAGTTGAGGGTAGCATCAAGCAACATGCATATGTTGCCAGTTTACCAGAATGAAAGATTCTATGAATGACATGAAAATAAGCATATTGTGGGGAAAGAAATACATATCATACAAATAGTCTTATCACACGTTTTATGGCATCATCGAATTCCACATATTTGAACCCTTGACCTTTCGATTGAGGGTCAAGTAAATGGACCACTATACCAAGGGTGATAGTGAGCACTAAAAAAAAAAGTTTTTTTTTTTCTTCCCCTCAACCACACCCCTTGAGTAAAAAAAAAAGAGTATTTGAGGGGGAAAAATGGCATCGAACAACATTCCCCCCTTTTGAGTAAGAAAATAGGAAAAAATAGGGAAGAATAGAGAAAATAAGGGGAAAATCTGGATAAAATCAGGAAAAAAAAAAAAAATAAAAATCAGGTAAACAAAAATATTTTTAAAAAAGCTGGGAAAAATCAGGATTTTTGTCCTTTCTTTTCGGGTAATTATCAGGCCTGCACTATACAGAGGTGCTCCTATTCCTCCCACCACATGCACCATCTGTTATGTTTCTTTTGTAGTGTTGTTTCTCCTTATTATTATTATTTTTCAATTTTTGTAATAGCTCACTGACCAGTACATAGGAAGACACAACGTTTTTGACAGTCCGGCAAAGCTGCATGGCTGGAGTAGTTGAAGGTATGGGGGTGAGGGGTCACCAGCAGCACAAGGGTCACAGGTCAAACCAGCTTGCAATCCAAATACCTAATGAAAATGATGATAGAGATGAGAACAATACAATTTTCTTGGGGAACTGTTTCATTTAAAGACTGCTAAATCTGATTAAAGCCAGTTCCTTCTTCTAGGAAACAATGTCAGGAAAGTTCTACACATATGTATTTCCCTGTCAAACAATGGTTTCAAACACATTCAATAGTATTAATTAATGTAACAGATGAGACAACGGACAAAAATGAAATGAGATAAACATTGTGTGCCTCAAACCCAAAAGACAAAAGAAATAACCCCCAAAAAAGTTGCCAAAGCCTTTTGCTGCATAAATGGCTGACATTAACAATTTGCGAAAGTTTCAGATTTTACAGTATTAAAAGATTTGCCTGTGACAAAAAGAAGGAAATGTATGTGTAAAATATCTCAAAATGCATTTTTTTTTTTTTTTTTTTTTTTTAATATGACAATTTTTGAGACTTGTGAGTTCAAAAATATGTTTTTTATATTACTCCTGTAATAGTTAATGACTGTTGATTTATAGTGTTATACCTTGATGCTTTTCTGGCCATAGCAGTGGTGCATGAGAGCTGAGCTGGGGTGAGATACTTTGCTGGCCGCTGCAATGAGTTGCCTATCATACATGGGCACTGTGACTTGGTAGTCCCCTCTCTCGCATTGGATCCTCACAGCAGGGATTGCAGTAGCTGGGACTACAGGCACAAATGTGCTCTCCTGATGATAGAGGGATTCAACAATAATGATAACGGTCATTAGGTGTTGTCAAATATTTGCAGACGTGATGTGACACACATGATTGAAAAAATACAATGGAACTTTATCAAAAATACTAGCTTGTCTCCAACCATAAAAACAATTGTGAAATTTCATGTTGAGAATTTTTAATAAAGTACAGTGTGCTTCTTTACAATGAAACCCTACTTCACCAGCAACATCTCGTCAAATGAACAGAAACAGAATACATTAAATACATTTTCTAGAGTTTTGGATCGTTATACTCAATTTTAAACAAGCAATGACAAATTGATTTGTGCACGGGAGATGGATCTATTGATTAATACAATGAATGATCAATGATTGAACCAAACGGGGGATTGTTCATTCTAGAAATTTGTGTTTATTCAAGGGGAAGTCCACCCTGATATCATCTTGGTTGATCCTTCTTTATTAAAACCAAGATGATATCAACTTATTTGCCATTTAACATTTGAAAAGGAGTTATATCTTCAAAATATCTACTATTATACAAATAATACACAGCAGTGAGGGGCATTGGTAAGAATTATCACCACAAGGTACCTTTGGAACAGTCTAATACGTCCGAGACGATAACCGAGGGCGTTTGGGCCGTTTCAAATGTACCGAGTGTGGGTAATTTCACTAATGCCCGAACAAAATGATGTGTCTTATTTGTTTCATATAATATTTTATAACATGCCTTTACTAATGACCGATCATTAGTAAAATTATGTGTTAGACAAAATAAATGCCTGGTCACGTGTACGCTCTCATCCAATCATTTGATAAGGATCCACTTTTTATAATTATGGATATCTCACCTCACTGCAACCGCTGGCGTCATATTCTCCATGTTCTGCAGCTCTGACGATGACATCGAGACCCAGTAGAGCAAAGTGAGAGTGCCTCTGAGGAATGGACTCTTCTAATCCTGCCACCTGCTCAGGCGTGGGGATGGGGCGCTTTTCATCAACAATTTCTAAAACGACAAAAGTACGAGAAATATAAATAAACACAGGAGTGGTGTATGATTAAACTCTGGTAAATTATAACAGGCAATTCCATTGGATGTTTCCCATACAAGACCTGTCTTTTATTTGTTTCATCCAAAAATGAAAATCTTAACGATCATTGATTAATCATCTTTTCTGGTATTACCACCACAGGTCAAAGGTCATATCAAGAGATTTTCAAATTTTCAGATGAAAGGAATGGATAAAGGACATATGCTGTATGGGGCACATTGCAAGAAAACACCCTGAATTAGCTCTGGTAATCTCAGACAATGAGCTCTATTGACGAAAAAGAAACAAGATATTCCTGAAGGTAATCTAATTTTTGATCTAACAAATCCAAAAAGATCTCCCTAAAAAGAAAAATGTAAACTGCCAATAGACAGAACAAGATGATATGTCACTGCTATTATCCATTCTTCCCCTGCAGCTCCCCCAACATCAATCTCAGGAATCTACCTAGAAATCAGACACACACGTTGTTACACTGCTGACATAGGTTTTACATGTGTCTGGTGCAGGTTGGCATTGATGAAAGTTACATACTTATCAGGCAAATTATTTCTTTAACATTCAACTTCCCAGGAATATTGGTATCACATAAGCAATATTCCTGCATGCAGAAAGTTTCACCAATGACAGGGACACAGAAATGTTTGTGGGTGGTCATTTTCGCAATAATCATAGGCTACTTATAATACACGTTCAATGCATTACCAGCTCATTTTCACATGCAGGGAATGCCGGTTAAAAATGATCAGAGGGCCTGAAAATCACCTAAAATTAGCTATTTTGTACACAAAAAAGTATAAACTATGATTTGAAAATAACTCGCCAGGGCCTGAATTCAGGCTATTGCCTGAAAACTGGCATCCCTGCACATGTTAAATCCAGGACCCTAACAGAATTTTTAGGAAAAAAAAGAAGAAAACGGCCTTATAAAGTATACATTACCTGGCTGGGGAGTGCTGTACGATTCATAGTCATGGTTTCCTGCATAGAACATGAACTGTTGAAGACGATGGACCAAGGAGCTGCTAACATCGACAGAGGTCAGAGCAAAGACAAACCGCTTCCAAGAGGTCTCTTTAGTCGTGAAGATTGGGTCCGTCTCACTCTGATGCGACGATCTGCTCGTGCTATCATTACCTGGTGTACAAAGTATGAAATATTTTGTGAATATATTACTGAATTCTTTCTTTCCCTTAGGTTTAATAGAGGAACATCCCTGTTCCTGTAGACAATGAGTTAAGGTTTATCCCTCGAGCCTGTTCTTCCCTGTCATATAATAAACACTTATCTGGTCAGGAGAACACATTATGCAAATTTTATTTTGACCTTTCCTGAGGGGATCCATAAGACAGATGATGATGATGGTGAAAGTTATAGAAGAGTTTCGCTTTTTATTGGATTTATTTAGGACCTAACTGGTCCCATTCAAATTTTTCTGAAACCTCGGCCTTTGGTTAATGTTAAGGTGGTTAGGAGTAACCTTCACTGGAGCATGTGTCTTAAGGAGAGATGGTCTTAGTTTCCATGTGCAGAAGGTCATAATCGCTGACACCAGGCTTGGTGGAAATACCATTAAACAAGTGAACAAGTCTCACACACAGCAAACCCATCAAGAAATACCCCAGTCTCTCAAAAAGTCTTTGGGAGAGAGAAATGTAAGACTTTACCATATGGAGAGAAGGGAGAGGGTTGGGGTGGAAAATGCAGATCATTACATAAGGCCTGTTGGTCACAAAACTGAAGGCTAATCCTAGTGAATGACAACACCCGTTATTGGGGTAAACAACCAAACTGTGTCAAATTCCCCATGAACGCCACCCCCTATGCATCTTTAAAACAGTATCATTGCTTTAAATCCACACTGTCCTACTTGTAGCTACTTGCTCCCTCTATATAGAAAATAATGCTTTATCGGTGACCATTGGTCCCCCATGATCCTCTCTTTTTCTTATGTTAATTGAGAGCTGTGATTAATGAGATACCGTAATTAACGTTGTATAAACCGCCCTCGTGTATTAACCGCAACCCATCTTTTTTTTTCTTTTTTTTCTTTTTTTGCCGACTTAAAAAACAGTAGAGGACCTAGGATTGAACCTTGTGGTACACCATGTAATAGAGGAAAAATTGGAGGAATTATTATTATCAACTACATATTGAAATCTATCAGAAAGATTACTTTCAAACCAAGATGACAGACAAATTTGAGTGTTGTTCTAGTTTCCGAGTGGTGAGTCAACACACCGATTACTGAGCTGGGAGACACTGCCAGGCATAGCGCCAGGTGGAGGGGTATAAATCAAAACTTTAAAAAAAAAAAAATTGAATTTTTTTCGGCGGCAAAAAGGTGCGGTTAATACACCGTTAATTACGGTAGCCATCTGTCACAAACCATGCTGTGTGGTCTAATCAGAGCTGCCAACCTTGTGCGACCAAAAAAAGGAATGATGGCAAAAAAACGGAATTCATAAAAACGAAACTTACAAACACGCGCGACACACTTCCAACACAGAAATGTTCATTCATCATGCTGTTATTTCCATACAAGGCAGAATTTTTTTTGGTGGTTATTTTGGTATTATCGGCATTTCATTCTTTTTGATAATATTTTTCTTTACAAGTATGTTTTGAATTTAGTTTTCTATTGAATTTGTGATCAAATCACCATTTTAGGGCAGTTGTTTGACTTGCGGTATGTAAAAAAAAAAAAAAAAAACGTATTTTATGAAGAAAAAACGTAATGTCGTAATTTGGAGGAAAAAACGGAGTAATTCCGGCAAAAACGGAATGGTTGGCAGCTCTGTCTAATCCAGAGATGCCAACCTCCAGAACAGAAAATCAGTAATCATAAGGCTCAAAATCAGTAATTCGGGGAATAAATCAGTAATTTCCTATGCGGCGTCATGAATCTAAAAAGAATGGCAGGCGGACGCATGCACGCATGATTATCTGAAATTTTTTGTGATTTTACTCCCACAAAGTTGCTAAATATTGACTTTCAGTTCATCACAACACATAAGTTTTCAATGAAAAATTGGCTTCTATTAAGAGAATACTTGATACTTTTCCATCTTTCTCATGGATGGCCACCATAATGCACAGCACTTGCTATTTTTTTTTTTTTTTTGTAATCCGTAATTTTTAGACAACATTCCGTACTGCCGTAATGGTCGTTAATTTCCGTACCAATTACGGGAAATCTGTACTGGTTGGCATCTCTGCTAATCCCTCCTGGCCAAACTAGTACAGCCGGCCTTTAAAGTATTACCATCAAGCCCTCTCAGCTTCTCGTAGGTGTAGAGGTAGTCCATCCAGAATGCCCCGTACTTCTTCATGGAGACCTTCTCTGTGTAGACCGACTGATGGTGCTCCGCATCCAGGATGTAGATGGTCTTCTGGCTGTTGTTCTCCGGGCTGTCTGGATCAAACAGAGTCTGGGAGAGGTAGTTGTTGGATTTATCCTTGTAGTCGGCGTCTCCAAGATGGACGTAACAGCTGCGATCCTGCAGGAGAAAAGAAAGACGTGAGGATGTAAACTAAATTATTAAAGCCCCACTACACTGCCACTTGCGCCCTCTATATGGCAAACAATGCCTGAGCGGTGACCGTTGGTCCCTCAGAGTCCCCTTTTCCTGATGTTACTTGAGAGCTGATTTGATGAGATAACCACCTGTCATTGACCATCCAGGTCTAATACCTCCTGGCCAAATTAGTGCAGATGGGCTCTAAATGCCTAATACAATGCCACTATCACTGTTTCGATATGAAGCATGTGTTATGTTTAAAACAAGATTTTTTTTTGCATGTCTCTTACAATAGATGAACATTCAACACTCTTTACTTACATACATACAGACAAGTGAATTGCAACCTGCAGGTAGAAATGCAGGAGTAGATATTTATCAAAAGAGATTCAATAATTCATGTAAGACAGGTAGTTTAATGCATTTTTTTCAAATTGAATTGCTATTTATAAACTACTTTTGTTCATACAAGAAAGGCTCCCAAGTGCTAATGTACAAAACTACAAGCCACAGAAAATATGCCACACAACACTATGGGCACAACGTTACACAAGGTTTGTCCATTAAATACTGTGCTAAAGCAGAGTCGCCTTTGATGTAGAGATAAGCCAGCCTAGATTTGTGCCAACTAATAAGCTAGTCAGTGCAGCAGATCAATTTTGCCTCACATTCTTGAACTTGTTATATTGCGGAAAAGTGCTATTCACCATGACAGAACTGGGGGGTGTTTCACAAAGATCCTAAGTCGAATAGAGAGCCATTTGTAGCCTTAATATAAAATATATCATGAAAGCAAAAATTGAAGTATTTTAGGCTTTTCATAAATTCCACATCAAGAACATGAAATCTCCTTGATAATAGAAAATATGAATGATTTGATTCAACATTTGATGCCTTATAAAATAACTTTTACAAGATATTTTCAAAGATGCTAACTGCTTTCCATAACTGTTAAAGAGAAGGTTGAGTTCTGGGAAGAGGTGAAAAATAATTTGTGAGCGTTATCATTCTTATTATGCAAGTATGGAAGAACATCAGATAAGACATGTTCCCTGAAAAGCATGGCTCTTCAAATGCCTTCATATTCCTAATATGTCATGTAACATCGTAAAACTCAGGGGTAGGATTTTTACGCCACATGTTTGTGTAGTCCAATATACATCTTTCTGTGTACAGTGTTTGTAACTTTACCAAGACTTGGCCAAATTTCTTATCATTCTGATGATTCCAGAACCTTGCAATACACACAAATTCTTATATGCTAGATGATCAACCTTTTCTGGTCGATTCCACACCGTTTCTTTCACAATGCAATCGCATGACCAGAACTCAACTTCATCTTAAAGTCCAACTTAGAGATAAGTTCAAATCAAGATCTTTGTGAAACACCCCTGGTGATGGTACAGGACTGCACATTCCTTTTGGTGGCGTTGCTTACCTCAAGTTCCTTAACGATGCCGCATGGACAGGAGCCGCCACCATAGAGTCCCATGTGGCTGATGCCTAGCTGAAAGGCAAAGAAACCCTCTCCTTTGAGCAGAATGTCTACAGCTATCCCTTCCATCTCAAAGAGCAGCGTCTGATGGAAGCTCAGCTTGGGTCTGGTGTACAGACTACGTTCACTGACGGGGTCAGTCACCTAACAGCAAAGATAGATAGAAATGGTTCATTAAAAAGAGCATTGCAGCCAATGGCCGAATTGCGATCCATTTCACAAAGATACAATACAATTGCAATTCAAATTACACAAAATATGACATAAATCAAAAATCAAACCGACATTTCAGAAAATTCATGGATCAAATTCATATTTTTTTTTAAAGAAGGAGAAAGGGAGAGGTGTAGGAGAGGGAAAGTTAGAATGATGAGAAGGAGAGAAAGAGAAAGAAAAAGAAAGAGAAAGAAAGAGAAAGAAAGAGAAAGAAAGAGAAAGAAAGAGAAAGAAAGAGAAAGAAAGAGAAAGAAAGAGAAAGAGAAAGAAAGAGAAAGAAAGAGAAAGAGAGAAAGAGAGAAAGAGAGAAAAAGAGAGAAAAAGAGAGAAAAAGAGAAAAAGAGAGAAAAAGAGAGAAAAAGAGAGAGAGAAAGAAAGAAAAAGAGAGAGAAAGAAAGAAAAAGAGAGAGAAAGAAAGAAAAAGAGAGAGAAAGAAAGAAAAAGAGAGAGAAAGAAAGAAAAAGAGAGAGAAAGAAAGAAAAAGAGAGAGACACACACAAAGAGGAATGGGGAAAATAGACAAAGGGGAGATTGCAAGAACATTCAGAAAAGCAGAAAATCAAGATAAAAACTATCAAAAGTCATTCACATCTATAGTGCAATCATGAACTGAACATATTCCAATATTTAAAAGGCCATACAAAACAGTCAATTGGTAGGCTTTGGCGAAGAAATAGAACCATATATAATGACCAACTTCATCTTATGATCCCAGAAGTTTTTCATTGGAATCTACCGACATCTTCTTTAAATGGGACTACAGTGCGATGGTGACTGTTCTGTCTATCACAGTCTCCCTGGAAGAAGGGCACAATTGGATGCAAGGCCAGAAAATGTACATCTTTTCGCTTATTTTACCTGTAAATGTTTACCTCACTCGACCACATCAACACAATGCACATTAAATTTTTAACAGTGAAAGGTAACAACTTCTCTACATTATTTCTGTCTATATTCACTACAATTGCAGGAGTAAAAATTTGACCAAAATCCTGATTTTCTCCTTTTTGTCAGGTAACACTAAATCAAGTCATAACAAAATTAAATTTCAAAAACTTGATAGACACTTGTGTTTTTGACCCCACTTGACATTGTCCCTTGGATCTTGGATTCTGTTCCTCCTAAATACTCTGATGAAGAAGAGTTTTGACTTGAGGTGGTGGAGGGTGGACGATTACATTTTGGGAAAAAGTTCTTTAGTAACTGCATTGATTCCTTGAATTAAAAGGAAGTACGTCACAGATGTAGCCAATGGTGAAATAGAATCCTTATGCATCTTTATCCTTTTATTACAGAGCTACACATTTTTTATTTTAAATAAAATTTGACTAAAATCTGGAATTTCTGGGCACACAACAATATATTAAATCACTTGCCTTGAATTCCAGGGAAGCCTTGTCACAGAAGAAACCAATGGAGAGAATGGGTTCCTGGCGCTTCCGCAGCTTGCCGCCACCAAATCGGTTGACAGCCCCTTCTTCTTGGTCATCGTCTTCATCGTACGTCAGAGCCTCTGGAACAAACGACCATGCCCACGATGTCCAGGATGACGAAGGATCAAGATCAACAGGGGCCTCATCGTTCTCTACATGCAATAAACAAGAAACACATGGTGAAAATTGCACATTAAGTAAATCTGATGTTTTGTTCACTTCAGTTCTATAACAGGATACATGTAGTTTGCAAGGTTTTTAAAGAAAGTTTCAGCAGCTTCTTATCAAACTTACTGACTAAAATTGACAGCAGGACACGACAAAGCTATTTTGTCCCATATGTAATACCGACCTTATCTACCGGTAATATTAGATGATCTGTTGAATGTATCAGAGGTACTATGGTGAAAATGTGAGTTAAATTCCAACAGCATTTGAAAGATCTGCAAACCAATGAAAACTAGACCGGGCACCTGTGACCTAGATTCCTCCATGTTTACCCATTCAGTGTACATTTCGTCTCAATTCTCGCTACCCTAAATAGGTACGAAAATCTCGAAATTCGCGAGACGAGGTAATTTTCACTCTCTCGGGTCGTCACTACAACTTCCGGTATAGAGTCCCATCCCAAGTCACGGCCTTCATCCACCCCCATTTTTCAGGGTTCTTACGCTTGGAATCATGAGCCCAGCACTGTGCAGCCTCACAAAAGAAAACCATCGTCACTGATGTCAAAAGACGCAAAAAACAACGAATGAAATGTTCAAATAAACGTTGAAATATTTGCGAAAAAAAACCAAGACCGAGCAGACGACATATTCGGTGCATACACGTTGTGTGGCGACGGCCTTTTACGTTTGCGCTATCGCGCCGCCTGCACAGGAAGCTGTAATGTCGAAAAGCTATCCCATAATGCAATGCGCGTTTTCAGGATTTTCCCCGGATCTCGGCAGAATCGCTATTTGGGGTAGCGAGAATTGAACATTCATCAGCTGTAGATTTCTTCCTGCTTGAGAGTATATTTCATCCTTTGATTGACAGGTGGAATGTCATATGAAGATCGGTTTGTTGATTTCTTGTTGATTTCGTACCCTTACATTCATTAGAAGTATATCACATTCATTAGTAGTATATAACATCCTGTGCTTTGTTCTTTGGAGTACATTTCAATATTCATTGAAGGGCACTGTGACTAGATATGACCTTCAACAAGGTTCACAATGGGCGGTGTCATACATAATTTTCCCCATCCATCTTAAATTACCTAGATAATACATGTAGCTAGATAATTCACTTACGTGGGAGACATACTTTTTCAAAAATTCATAACTTTCTTATTTAGTTTTCTGATTTTGCTCAAACTTTTGTTGATTGGTTTGTCTGATTTTTCTGCTTCTATTGAAAGTAAGTTATTTTTGGAGTGGACTTGTCCTTTAAGACTACAGTTCTATAGACTGAGCTAGGATTTTATTAAATAAAAGTAAAATGACACTTTTCATTCTCATTAATATTTCTAACTCCATAATGCTTGGTCATGAATGGTACACCAACATGACCAAATACATCGACTTGCCCAGCAATATTTAAGCATGCAGAATTAAGAAAATATTTTATACAAAACTCTAACACTTGAATGAAAAGTTCCTGAAGTTCTTCAATGTGAAAAGAAATGTACCCCATGTAGCTATTCCCTCCATAATTTTGATAAGGCTGAAATGAAATGCAGTGGTGACTTTTGCACAAAATGACAATTTCCTTAATATTTGACTTGAATCAAAGGGACTATACCTGCTAATGGAGTAGCTGTTTGGTTTGTCTCCTCTTCCTTGATGCTCTGATCTCCTTCCAGCTCTGCTTTCTGAAGGTCTATAGTACCAAAGTAAAGTGCCAAGACCAGCTGCAGAACCCTGAGAAACATCGGAAGCTGCGTGTCTGACAAGGACATCTTCAACTCTTCACAGTGAGTGCTGACCTTGACAGCGCTAACCCGTTTTGCATTCAGACTGTTGTAGGTCAGGTGCATGCGGGCCGCTACCGCACACCTGAAGGTAACAGGCTCCTGGTAAACTTCAATTTTCCCACTGGCATTGCGCTTGTCCAGGCAGACGGTGATGTCCGTGAAGTTACAGACGCGCCTCAGGACCAGCTCTGGCAAGGAGAGTTCAAGGTAAGCCTTCTGCCAGTCACTGTCGGTGGCAAAAGTGGCAAACGACTGGACATTGACGGAGAGGACAATGTCATCCTCCACGTACTTCAGAATCAAGTTCTTGATGGAGACGTGGACATTGTGCAGCACCCTGTTCATGAGGGACGTCACGTAGCCTGGCGAGAGACTGGCATCTTGAATGTCCTCTTTTGGCTTCATCTTCGAACCACTCTCTGTTCTGGATTTGTTGGTACTGGTGCTTGACTTGGAGCTGACGCTGTCATTGTCGTCCGCCTCGGCATCACGCAGTTTGACGGTGCACTCGATGGTGTTGATAGTGATCTCGACCGGCTCGTAGCCGATCCGAGTCCACGGGACATGTATACGAAGCTCATGGATGAAGCCACTCACAAAGGAGAGGGGAAGGTTGAGGTCACGTTCCAAGGCATCCAGGCGTAGTTCCAGGTTGTTCAGGACCAGGTCCCCACCCCAGAGTGAGAGCCGTAGGTCCTCTGGTTTAATGTTCTTGATGTACTTGTCTACATAGCCCAACAGGAACGGTGATATATAAGATTCCAGCATGGTGATCAGCTAACCTCTTCAAGATGATATCTAAAGAGGTTTACTTCTACTGCAGCTGAAAGAAGGAATAAATATAATTTGATTATATCTCATAGACAATATATCATTTGTAGTATGGATTCCATGGTGAGATGGGTATAGATTGACAAAAGCTTTTTCTTCATTTTCCTAGTGATTTTAGGGAAGAAAAAATAAAATAAAAAATGGTTTCTTTCCTCATTGGCTCGTAGCAACACCTGTTGAAACCGACACTTGGGACAAATGATCTCACAAGGTGAATAATAGGTAGCCTACTGTAGTCTTCAAATATTGCACAGTACCCGTAGAAAGAATATATAAGGCTTTATACAAAGTAATGTTGCTTCTTTGCAGAAGTAAGTGAGAAGAAAGTCATAATCTCTATAAAGTAATAAGGCCTTAGAACCGAGTAGATAAACAAGCGAAAAAGTAATACATGAATTTATTGAATTATGATGAAGCTGAATTAGCTTTGGTGTAGACTTTAGACTCTCTCTAAAAGATGTTTGCTCTATAAGAACAGCCCAGGAAAAGTGATGAATAGGTGTGGCAAGCAAGTGTAATATGCATGCTATACAAGTACCTAGGGCGGTTGCACATCCCAACACATACATGTACATGTAGGGTGTGGAATGTGCCTGCCAGAATAACTGCACATCCCAATACAATAAGGTTTAGAATGTCCTTGCCAGATAAAGTATGTGTGGCACTCTAACAATGTTACAGGTATCACTAAAGAAATGGATGACAATTGAATAAAAGGCCAGACTTCATCCCACACAATAAAGACAAGACATTAATAATACATGTAATACACCAGTTGTATCAGTGCGCATGCGCAGACAGTTGACCTCGGGTCATTGGCCCTGAAACAAAGCCAATGACCCGAGGTCAGTGGTATTTATGCGTAAATTAAGATTGCGCCCATGCAAATGATGATGTGCACGCACAACGCAGCGCGTAGGCAGTGATATCATCATAATTTGCATGGGCACAATCTTAATTTACGCATAAATACATGACCTCTAGGTCATTGGCTTTGTTTAAAATGGCGCACACAACTGTAAACTGGTGTATTGCCAATGCAAAGTTCTTCTAAGGTCAAGTCACTACAGTATAAAGGGTTTTAAGGTGATATGGATGTGGATGGACCAAAGTTTTTTTTCTTTTATTTTCCTTGTGACTAACATGAATGAAGAAAAAAATAGATACAAATATAATTGTGTGATGGTGGTAAAAACTGAGAAAATATTACTAAGTTTCATACAACAACAATACATGAAATAATATTAATTATTATACTATGTACTGTAAAAACAATGATGATAAGGCCTAAAACAAAAAGATGTTCTATAACTTGTAGTGCCCTTTAGGTGTCAGCACTTGGGTCGGTCAGTCAATTTTTTTTTCCTTCTTCTTTTTTCTCTCTTTGGGCTGATATTTTTTCAGTTTTGAAAGCTGTAATACAAAAAGTTAATAAAAAGCTGATCGTAAATTTAAAGATTTTTGGGTTGGTCGCGAAGGGTAATACAACAATTTTTTGTTAAAACCCTGATGATGATTATAATGATAATGATTGTGATAATAATGATAATGGTAACAGCAACAACAATAAAAATAACAATAGTAATAATAAGTTTGGCAGTTTGCTTTATAAGTGGCCATAATACAATAACTACTGAGACAATCGTCCACGCGGTGGTGAGCTCTCTACACTACCCTCAGAGACAACTTCCTAGCTCACTGGCCAAGACGCTGGGAGAGCCATTATTCCAACACGAAAACGAAGGGTGAATGCTTCACAAAGCTATCGCTACTTGGCTCTTGCTCTCACACCTCTCTTTCCGACTGGATCAACCCCACACTCTTTCACATCTCTCTCTCTCAGTTTCATACTTCTACCAACTACCTCCAACACCTGCACCAACTGCAGTTCTCCAAACTGGGGGAAGCCAAGCCAAGAAGAATAAGTAATTAGTTCAGTATATACGAAGGCGCATGCACAGAGTTTGCTGTATTTAGCAAACATACACGCACGCCTTTTTAAACTAATCGCTATTATCCTAGAGTATAAAGTATCAAATCAGTATACCACCTGTCTTTGCATTTCAGCTGTATATAACCAACATCGCGAACTCTTGTAAAGTGTCTTTGTAATGTAAATCGCACCTTAAGTTAAACCAAGCATCATTACTTAGGAACAATTTGGAAGGCAAGCAAATCGCTATCATTATCAATCTGGTATCAAAATCTCATTTGAAAAAAGTACTTCACACACTTTGTAGTTTGTATCAGAAGAAAGAAGAATCTAGTACTAGCAAACTCTGATGCCAGTGTGCAATGTTCCTCGGGTGCGTGCGCGTGCGGACGGAAAGGGGTGATTTCGAGTCGATTTTAATTGCCTTTCTTGGTTGCTTTTTAACTTCTTCACGGAGGGGTACCGGGTATGGCCATGGGTGCCAATTAGTTCAGGCAAGGTGATCACCTTTACCACCTTTAGCCCCCAAGTTAAGGCTACTTATCCTTATTTACAGGGGAAGGTTGACATTATCATGATAATGACAAATGTTCTGCAGTAGCCAGTACAAAAAAATAACCATGATCGATGATAACATAGATCTAGGCCTATACCACTACCAGACGGTTATTTCTGTATACAGTGCCAGTTCCTAGTAGCACACACATCAACATTATGCATAGTCGTCAGTCAGTTTACAAACAATCAAGCCCAAATTACGAACCTACCCTAAAATACACTTTCTTCAGACTGTTGAACATGGAGCTTTGGTTCGACTCTCCGAGCTATTAGTACACAACATCCAACAGTCAGTTCTCCTGTACTGCAGCGTGTCAGCTTAGCTCCTTTGCAGAGCTAACTGGGATGGGCTGGTTTATCAATATAAAGAATCCTACCAATGGTTTTGTCCGAGCTTTGTATTTTGTGCAGCATTCCTAATTATCAAGATAATGAACCCCAGCTGACAACGAGAGCTCAGCTAGCTAGCTAAGAGTCGTAAGACCGGGTTGTTTACTTCGAATACTTGACACGTGTACAGTTTGTTTACCTTTGCATGGGGACGTAACCGCTCGTCACATAACCAAAACGGCTGGGTTTCACGCCTAACTTCTCGGCGCGGACTACTTGAACATACCAATCATACCGCACAGGTACAGGTGCCCACATATCCTGCCAAAAATGTAATCATGTCATTGTTAACTTGTCAATGACCCCAGCTGACAATGATATCTGTGTGAAGACTATAAAAAGCAGCACTGGTCGTCAAAGGAAATCCACTCACCAGAGGAGGTGTTCCAATTTGAAGTGCCCATTTTCCTTTGTAATAAATGTTCCTTTTGCCTTTTGTTTGAATAAGTGCCCCGTTTCACTTAGCTCTAGCTGATGAGTAGGCCTACCACTATATCCAGCGACGATCAGTTCCCTTTTCACCTCTGATAATTAGGGCATGCCCCTTTAGTGATGCGTGCTCACTCTTTCTGAGTGCCATTTTCCCTTTTGACACTCCATTTCCATTTTAATATGGCAGTTGACCCCCCCCCCCCAATAAAATTCAAACGTGGTTTATTTCTAATTCGATACCATGCAGTACTAATTGCTGGAATGACATGAGTTTCCCGGTTTTGTGCTCACTTTTGGCCATTATGCCAGAGGCGGCACTCCCGGTATGGGAGGGGGCAGGCGCGCCGGAAGCAGTTTGGGATTGGGGGGGGGGGGCAAAAATTCCAGGGGGCTCACCTTCCAGGGGCAGTGACGTAACGAGAAAAAATGTTCGGAAGGGGGGGGGGGGCAGACGAAAAATCTGCATCACCACCAGTCTAACACGTTACTTGCAGGTCCCCGCGGAACGTTTTTCAAAGTGGAGTATTAACGATCAGGTAGAGCGTAAATTGGCGTGGGGTCCAGGGCATGAGCCTCGGCAGGGGGTCAAGGGGCTGAGCCCCCGGAAGCTCAGGGGTTTTAGGTATTTAATTACGGTCAGATGAGCACCCAGGGGCCCGCCTTAGGGGCCCTTGGTGGGGTCCAGGGGGCCAGTGGCGGATCCAGGGGGGGGGCCCGGGGGGCCCGGGCCCCCCCCCCCTTGAGAAAAAAAATCATGTAAAATCACGAGATTTTTACATTTTTGGGGGGTTGGGCCCCCCCCCCTGGCGCTCAAGGGGGGGGTGCAAATTTTAAAATTTCCGAGGACCAAAAAAAAAAAAAATGTGCTCACTACCCCCCCCCCCCCCCCCCCCCCCCCCCCCCCCCACTGAGCGACTTTTCGGCTGGCTGAGTCGTTGCGATTTTTTTTTGGACTCCAAAAAAAAAAAAAAAAAGTGTCCGCTTACCCCCCCCCCCCCCCCCCCCCCCACTGAGCGACCTTTTCGGCCGGCGCGATTTTCAAATTTTCGGGAGCAAAAAAAAAAAAAGTTGGGGCCCCCCCCCCCTAAGAAATCCTGGATCCGCGCCTGCAGGGGGCAGAGCCCCCGGAAGCTCAGGGGTTTTAGGTATTTAATGACGGTCAGATGAGCATTCAGGGGGCGGAGCCCCCGGAAGCTCAGGGGGTTTTAGGTATGTAATTACGGTCAGATGAGCATCCGGGGGACCGCCTTAGGGCCCTTGGTGGGGTACGGGGGGGGCAGAGCCCCCGGAAGCTCAGGGGTTTTAGGTATTTAATTACGGTCAGATGAGCACCCAGGGGCCCGCCTTAGGATTGGGGGGGGGGGCAAAAATTCCAGGGGGCTCACCTTCCAGGGGCAGTGACGTAACGAGAAAAAACGTTCGGAAGGGGGGGGGGGCAGACGAAAAATCTGCATCACCACCAGTCTAACACGTTACTTGCAGGTCCCGCGGAACGTTTTTCAAAGTGGAGTATTAACGATCAGGTAGAGCGTAAATTGGCGTGGGGTCCAGGGCATGAGCCTCGGCAGGGGGTCAAGGGGCTGAGCCCCCGGAAGCTCAGGGGTTTTAGGTATTTAATTAGGGTCAGATGAGCATCCAGGGGCCCGCCTTAAGGTCCTTGTTGGGGTCCAGGGGGCAGAGCCCCCGGAAGCTCAGGGGTTTTAGGTATTTAATTACGGTCAGATGAGCACCCAGGGGCCCGCCTTAGGGCCCTTGGTGGGGTCCAGGGGGCAGAGCCCCTGGAAGCTCAGGGGTTTTAGGTATTTAATTACGGTCAGATGAGCATCCAGGGGCCCTCTTTAAGGCCATTGACGTGTGCCAGGGGGCAAAGCCCCCGGAAGCTCAGGGGTTTTAGGTATTTAATGACGGTCAGATGAGCATTCAGGGGGGCGGAGCCCCCGTAAGCTCTGGGGTTTTAGGCATTTAATTACGGTCAGATGAGCATGTTTTATACCTTATTTGTGACATTGGCAGGTCACTTATTTTTTCTCTCCGTCTTTCTTTCTTTTTCTCTTTAACATACTTTTTCAAAAAGTGAGGGGAGGAGGGTAGGGGGGGGGGGGGGGGCTCGAGCTCAGCCACTTTGCAGACCATGACATAAAGCCTTCTAAATAAGCGTACTTTTCGTCCGACTGTAATTTGGGAATTTCTTATTTGCCAACAAACGCATAAAAAGGTGTGACTTACAAAAAAAAATGGAGAAAAAATACCGGAAAATCATGTCATAACAGCAACATTTGTAAATCACTGGTATCGAATAAGAAATACAACCCCCCCCCCCCCCCCATCATTACGCCAGCGTTCAGGGGCTCATGTCTTCTCACCCCTATAACAAAAAAAAAACAGACACGTTTTTCCATTCTCGCACAATATGTCAACGATATGCGCGTATCGCTATTATACAGACCTCCATTGATCAATACCGTATAGGTGGCATGCGCAATGTTTAAGAAATTAAATTCCTTATGTTCTTTTGGGTTAAAAATATAAACCATGTTTACTCCTTTACTGCTTCTTTTTTTTTTTTTGAGGGGGGGGGGGGCGTTTTCCCTTGGGGGGCGAAAATACGTTTTGCCCCCCCACTTTTTTGATTGGGGGGGCAACTGCCCCCCTTGCCCCCCCCCCCCCCCCCCCCACTTCCGGCGCCTATTGGAGGGGGCACTGCCCCCCCACTTTCCAGGTACCCACAAAGTGCCCCTTTTGACATAGGACAAGTGCCTCTGTTCTTATTTGATAACTGTCCTTTTCATCTCTGGTGAGTACCCCCTTTTCAAGTGCGAGAAATTCCTCTTTTCACCTCTGATATTTTTTGCCCATTTTTACTTTGACTCTTGCCCCTTTTCCTTTTGATAAGTGCACTATTTCCTTCGTAATAAAAAAAAGTCACTTCCCTTTTTTATATGAGCCCCTCCCCTTTCTCAAAATGCCCCTTTCAACATCTGATAGGTTGAAAGGTGCCCTTTTCTTTTCCAACAGATTCCCCATTTTCACTTTCACAAGTACCTTTTTTCATCTCTGTTAAGTGTCCTTTTCAAGTGCAAGAAGTGCAATTTTAATCTCTGATAAAACTGTCCTCAGGCGCGGATCCAGGATTTCTTAGGGAGGGGGCCCAACTTCTTTTTTTTTTTTTTGCTCCCGAAAAGACGCTCAGTGGGGCGGGGGGGGGGGGGTAGTGAGCACATTTTTTTTTTTGATCCTCGAAAATTTAAAAATTTGCACCATCCCCCCCCCCCCCCCCTTGAGCGCCCCCGCCCCCCCCCCCCCCCCCCTGGATCCTCCACTGACTGTCCTTTCCCTTCTGACAAGTGCCTACGTTCCTTTTTTCATAACATGCACGGATGCACCCCTTATTCAAAGCGAATTAGAGCCCCTTTTTCTTTCATTTTCCCTAGAGCACGCTCGCATTTATAGATGTTTTAATTAACTTACTCATAAAAGAAATCTTCAATCTGTCTTCATTAGGTTGTGCTTAATACTCATCAGCTAGGTTTGTTTTTGTCTTCTTTATAAGATGTAATTTTCGACTAGGACCTCACAAATCTTACAATTTGTGCAGATCATCACACCCAACTGCGAAGCATGTTGCTTTGGTAGGATCTTGTACCCGGTGGAGAAAGAAAAAATGTTGATGTCATCCCTGGTAACGTAATCACAATCATGACGATGAAGGGGGATATACCAATGTCTAAAAATGGTGTTTGTTTTGTATTGATGTTTCCCTTCGTAGGTGCCCCCCTTTTTTTTAAATCAGAAAGTGCTCTTTTTTGTTGGTGCCCCCTACTTTGGAAGACGCTCCGCTGCCCCTGCGTTATGCTACTTGGTGGTGATGCAGATTTTGTTCTGACCCCCCAAAAGTTTTTGCTCACGACGGCACTGATTAAAGGTCCATTTCCTCTTTCTTGGTAATGCCTCGTTTCGCCTTTGATAGTGCCCCTGTCAAATATGGTTCCTCTTTTTACTTTGATAAGTATCCCGTTTCCTTTTTAACAGATACCTTCAGTGATATTTATAAGTAATTCCTTTTTCTTGTATTATTTCCCATCGTCATGACTGTCGCATAAAAAGTGTGCCCTACTGTGATCATCTACAGATGCATATCTAATTTCACAGAATCAGAGCAAATTATGTAGTTAATTGCAGTCTATTTTGACCGGCATAATAAAAGGCAGTGTAGACGGGAGAAGAGGACACAAATTTCACAAAAAAGAACTGTGCCCCTTGTGGAGATATACTATTGCTCGTTTAAAATGCTTTCAAATGTCCCTCCTAGTCTAGATAAGTCATTTTGAAATAAGAAGTGTTCCCTTTTTTAAAACATTAAATCGTTTGTCAGTTTAAGCTCCCACTAGATATTCAAAAAGAGGCATCTTTCAACCTTTAACCCAATTACTTTTGAACTTCAGAGAATGCCCAGGTAAACATTGCCCTTGTTCAAAAAGTGTAAAGGTTTAGACAATAGAGGAGTTTTCCAAATGTCATGAT